>JAQGAO010000536.1:0-32757 GCA_034697705.1 Ommatoiulus sabulosus | reverse complement strand
ACCCCTATACATAATGGCCATGCCCTATTCCCCGGGTATAGTGGCATGTAGCTATCCCTCTATTTATAGTGCCATGCAGTTCTTTGCGCGGGAATACGGTAGGCTACTTGAGCGTTGAAAAGCAGTACAAATGCGGTGCAACAATATGTAGTAGGTATACCCTAATTTGCCCCTAAAGGAATACAAACAGCGCAAATAAGGCTTTCCATTTGTAAGGAAAATTGCCGTAACAGTAGTATAACAAAATCTTTAACATATTCACGTTATCAAAGTAATCAAATACCATTTATAAATATGTGGTATATACATGTACATTTTATCGCTTAAATTTACTTTAATGATAAACCTGATGTTCCCTTTTAGAAATAATGTAGAATTTTGTTTCAAAATCTCTGTCCATCTTTTAATTAAATATTTTTTATGAATTTTAAAGTACTATCTCACGTCATATCCTACCATATACACTATTTCTGTATGACGTGTTTCCTTTAACAGGTGCCCAACAAGGAAGGTCCAGTCTCACAACCCCTTATTTGTGGAAGCCATGGCATTGTCCTTCACTTCATTATCTTCACAATTATATATATATACACACACCATCACATATTTGACATTTCGGCTGGCAATGGGCGCCTTCTCACTGACCAAATGGTAGGCCTACCACAGGCGCAGTAACTTTGGCGATAAAACCATCAGTCTGGAATTATGACAATAACCTCCTCGGCTGTATAATTTGGGTGAGATAACAGTTCATTACGGCTTTTGTAATGATGCTGTTACGGCACAGATTCTGCACAATTAAATAGCGAGGGAAAGACCATCTCACCCTCGAACTCTCTTCTCGCCATCTCGCATCTAGCACATACTGACTATACTGCACGTGACTATGGAAAAAGCAATGACGAAGACTGCATTTCGCATTTGCATGTTTCGATCATTCCGTGGCTAACCAAGAGGAAAATGCTATCTCATAGATCATCGGTTGTGGTCTGGCGCAAGTCCGGGCTGGATGGCCGTATACACTCAGCATTGGCATACACAATGCGTAGATGTAGGCTTAAAGCCTCCAGTGAGGTTCAAAAGCCGAAAAATCACGTCTATAATACTTGCCAGTAGGTTGCTATACATCAATAATCTAATTTTTTTTTTAAATCCTCCAGTCATATGAAGCTGTCCGGATAAAAGAGTCGAGATTCTCAGTTGACTGAGATAAGAAACTACAGTACTCAGATTTACGCAGTATTTTTAAGGCCATCATAATTTAATTGTAGGATCTCGTGAGAATTTATGTTGTCTAACGTACTGTGCTTGCCAAAAAAATATATATTTATTAAACATTTTCAAATGTAGTTATTGTCGTCGAATGAGTTGGAAACACCCCCCGCTTCTAAAGTGACACAACTCATCTTGGGATAAAGTAAGTTTTATTGCGTTTACTGTCATTTAGTCGAAACTATTATGCTAATCTCAGATACGTCCTTTCAATGAATATGTAGCTCTTTCGCTTGAAATAATATCGACTTAAACTGAAAATTGGCTATTTTTGAGTTGTGCCACTTCTGAATCGGTGGTAAGCAATAAAAGTACACATTTAGTAGTCTTGATTACATATTTAATTTCTTCGTTAGTAAATATGCCCTCTAAAATAAGATTTTTGAAAATTAAATCTAAGAAAATAATTTTTGGTAAGGTTGCTGGATTTTCTCACACAGCCTCCAGCAACATATCTATATTGCATTCACAAGTGCATTTCGCCTGCTTCATGTTTTTTTAAAGCCGTTTTTTTTTTAAAAAAAAAAAAAAGAAAAAGAAAACGGGGGGAATTTTCATACAAAAAGTTCAACCGGCACATCGATTCAATGGAAGCAGGGAAACAGTAGGCCTTTGATAATGCGTAAGGTACCTAGCATTAGCAGACATTTCACTCACTGGATATTGGCATAATATAAAAAGGATTTCGATCACTGCTTGACATACTAACCAAAGATGATAGATGAGTGGAGGTCCTATATACACCCCGGTTCTTCTCTATCACGTACATGTATGTATACATACATTTATATACACGTTTTATAACATGCAACCAAAAGATGAGGGGACATATGGATAAAGCTAACAAATTGGGAGTCATGAGCTACTGTGGGGATACAGTATATACGAATCCAGGTTTAGAGGACGTATCCACTGAGAAGTAATAATGGGAAAGTTTATTTTGAATGATAACCTCGAAAGTTGCATTGTTATGTATTTATTTCATGAATACGAAATACATGTATTTGAAAACGAAAATTTGAGATTACAAAAGCCTTTATTTTTCTCAATATTTTTACCTGCTAGAAATATTTTTTGATCGAATCGATCACAGATCGCACCTTATCAATCTGAAAGTCACGTGTGCAAAAAGAAGGCATTAATTGGTTTGAAAAGGGTGATAACCTTGAATTATTTGTTGACCAAATATACATGTACAATGTTTCGAATTTGAACACGTTACTACGACTGCTATAAAGTGCGAGCTGCGAAGCGTTTGTTTGAGTATTCCTATTGGCCAAGAATGTTGAGCTCTGTACTCCACGCATATTAAGAAATAAATCAAAACGAAAATTAAATCAATCCCATTTTTACTCTAATATACAGTATAGAGTTGATACATGTATGCAAAATATAAATGTCAACAAACTGCAGAAAAAATTCGGTGATAAACTTTCGTTTTGCTAGTATAACAACGGCAACATTTCAATGACCGGTAAAACTGTAAAACCATGCAGTAAACTTGATATGTATCCTAAAGCGATTTTTTTCCAATTTTTATTTACTTTCGCAAAAAATAAAAAAAAATAAAAAATAAAAGACAATCGTAATTTTGTGACATCCTATACACATGACTTATGTATGACCAATATTAGGTTCATATGCGATATCGACTAATTTGAAATAATCGAGAAACATATCATCCATTCTGTAAAAAACCGAATGAATACATCACTTTCCAACTGTCAGTAAACGTAAATTATTCTCGAAACATATTTTTAAATCATTGAAGCAATTATTTTTGAGCAAGAAATGGCCTAACTCTCAACGTCAACATGAAGTACGTCGAGTGAAATGAATTGCATTTGAAATGCAAGTTGGGAGTCGCAAATTTCGGCCGACTTGGAATAAAAACAGACCACGCAACCGCATATCATTTGTTTTTATCTGTGGCAAAAACTTGGGAGTTTATCCTTAATGCTATTGACAATGTCCATTCTGCAGATTTTCCGCTAGCATAACTCGTATGTAAAATGTGCAGTTATTTCGAATTGGCATAAATAAATGGAGCTTTTATTTTATGCTGAGATGGTCCTACATCTGCACTGCAGCAACTAGCATCAATATATTAGACAGAGCCCTTTCTTAACTACATAACATTGTTCGCATAAAAATACGTCAACATTGTCTTTGCGAAGTACCGAAATAGTCGAAGACGAATCGAGTAAGCACATGTGCAGTCAATATTTCAATATCATAGAAGACTTTGCATTATAGTCCTATCACAAATGATAAGATTTATGCATGCCCACAACCAGTAACTCATTTCCGTTTTTATATCAAAATTGTGGAGTTTCAAAACATCGCGATCAATTTATTTTTCTCCAAAAATTTAACGAAATGTCATGCATGCTATTCAACTTATATACACCTCCAATATATTACTGGTTACGATTATTCGAAACGTGAATGCTTAAAATTTTGTATTTATAATATTCGTAAATATTCAATTTAAATAAACAAGTGATTTTAGTACTTGTACACGTCCTATCGTGTTTATTTTAGGTAAAACATGTTAATAACAAGACATTAAATAATATACTCCTGCATGAAAATCAGATGATCAAGTAAATATCATAAACATATAGAGTTTTTCATTAGCGGTACTCAAACCGAAAGAATGTATGAATTGGTTTAAAAACAGCGATGAGTATGATTTCAAAACTTCCGGAGAGTGATTCTCAAAGCTTTTGCCTGAACACTCCAATTATTTTGGAGGACAAGCGTTAGGGGTCCTCCGTTTGTAGTTTTAAACCTTTTATGGGCGTCCCTCTTCACAAGTGCATGCACAGGAAACATTTCTGAGATAATAGAAATGTTGACGTATCCTGTATTTTATCTTCCTAAATAGAAGATTTTTTTAATTTTAGCATATAAATGAGTCGCTTTCAATCAAATAACAGAATGCCAAGGTCTAACATAGGAAATTATTAAAAATAATAGGAAGTTTTCATGGTTAATTCAACGATGTTAGAGGTCTATAAATTTCGCCCCAAACTGATATCTGCACTCGTCAATCTCAAGAATGGCCTCATTAGTCATTCGACGCAATGATCCATACCAAGGATCCATTTCGACCCGTTCAACTAGCTCAATTAGGGAGCAATTAGGTCTCCGATATTCTCACAGTTTTAATAATAAAACTACGCATTATCTAAGTTATGGCATTCGCTTTGCAAAGTTGGGCTATTTGCATGACATTATCTATACGATATCAGAAACTTGTAAAACCTTTTCTCGCTCAATACAGTATGACGCTTTAGCGTTGTACCTTTCGAGTCTGTTCACCCAAGCCTTGGACTGCGAAGCCACGTGATTCAGTGCTAAGGTTGCGCTAGGCTTGGGTTAACGGACGTCATAATTAAATAACTACATGTAACCTCTTCGATGTCCGAGTTTCAAGGATTTCTTATTTATTGAGCAATTAAGTTTGGATACTGAGGATGCCATGGCCTTCAAGGTATAAACGCATAGTACCTCTTCGTTTACATTGTTGTAAATATATCGCCGCCAATTACAGTATAAACACATAAAGATCAGTACTGTATACAGTAATAATTGTATCAACTATCTAAACAATGATCAGTACTGTATACAGTATTAATTTTATCGACTATCTAAGAAAATTTGACCGATTCAACTAAAATACCAACAATGACAATTTTTGTTGAAAAGCGTCGTTTTCGGATTGCATTGAGACGCGAGAGAGGAAAGGTTTTTAGAAAGTTTAAATATATTTTATTTTGAATAAATTTTGGTACTGTAAAACGAAGTTTGCAACACATATTTTCTTTACTGCAAAGATGTTACTTATGACATTATTCAATTTACAAGTAGGCCTACTAAATATGGATATCTAAAACTTCCTGAACAGGTAAGCTTTCTACTAATTATACAAGAATGGGTTTAATGTTTGTCTCAAAATTAATGATTGTTGTGAATGGTGCAGCAATGAACAGTGTTTGGTAGAAGTATCAGCACGAAAAGCATCGTTTAGATCTTTGAATATCATCGGTTAAGCCTAGAAACCCCTCCATGCCCCCACATTACAATAACACAATGGCGCAAAATACTGCCGGTCAGCAGCGCCAAAACGGATGCCACCACCGCGACTGTTGGACCAAGCTATTAAAGTGGTGCAACATAGCGTACAGAAACAATGATGGCGTTGTCGCGACAAATTGTTGCCTCGTTCAAAAACAATGGACATCCCGCGGAGGGATTGAAATGTCACCCCTGCGCTGCGGACCCACCCCTGGGCCCGGGGTATTGTTTGGCGCTGTGGGATTGTGATTCTCATCGACACGTGGAGGGCGAGGCCATAGCTTATATGGGACTCCACCTAGATGCGCTCATGCCAAGGAATTTAAGGAAAAATACCAACTTCAAAAATCCTTCGGACTTATTTTTTTTTTTGGTCAGGATCTGTGAGGTTACTGAGTTCGACACATGACGAGCAAATGCGATCATATTTTAGACCTATATAAGAAATAAATGGAACGCATTTGAATAGTGTTTTAAATTTCATGCGTCTATGCAACTTTTGCGGGAACGAACAGAAAACAAAAACGTTCATAGCTATAGGATCCAAAATACGAGAGGAATAAACCCATTAACTAGCCTCCTGTTGTAGCCTAACCCACACTTTTCGACACTATGACCAGAATTTAAAATTTGATTTTTTTTCTGTTAAACCCAAAAAAATGGAAATTGTATTTTAGCTGTGGTAAGCGCAAATTCCTTACACAAACCCATATACAACTATAGATGTTCATTCCATACTACACGTATTTGGGGGCCATTCAAAAAGGACGTCCTCCAAATTTTCCCAAAATTGGACTCCCCCCTACCCCCTGTCCGCATTGTGTCCGATCAATCAGGACCCCCTTCACCCATTCGGACGTCCTCCGAAACGAAACTTAAAATTAATTATATTCGGAAAATTTTGAAAGTTTTGCAAATTTGTACTCGGAAAACGTAAATTTTGTAGGCTACTTTGTAAAGGTTAAGAATTTTGCCAATTTGTCCTTATAATCTGTAGGAAATTCTGCAAATTTCTACTCAGAAACTGTTGAAAATTTTACAAATCTGTACTCGAAAACAGTTGAACATGTTGAAGATTTGTACTTGGGAAAACGTGGAAAATGTTGCAAATTTGTCCTCGGGAAAAATGAAAATTTTGCAAATTTATACTGGGAAAATTTGAAAGTTTGCTAATGGACCCTGAGCTTTTAAGTTCTCTGATTTTTTCAGGTTTTCCAGGACTGGAGGTACCCTGTTTACTAACTTTTGCATTTTATAACACATACCTATGCGATATTGCAATTGCATGCGCTCAATTTCCCTTTTTCTTTGGGAACTGATTTTATTTGGCATTTTTTTTTATCGAGTGGACATCCGAGTTGGTCATACCCCCCTCCCTCCCCCTGTCCACATTGTGTCCGTGGCTCAACCTATCCCCCTACCCCCTATATGAGGACGTCCTTTATGAATCGCCCAATGGGAACTCGAAAATTTATTCGTTTTATACATAAATTTATAATGTCCGAATTCGGAACTCGTCTTAGACAGCAACAAAAATTAACATTATTAGTCCATACCCTTTGGACGGTGACTGGAAATGTGGACTAACAAAAATTCCCATAAAGCGAGTTCTTCTTAACGCGATTCCACCATAGCACAATTGTACAATAGTATAGATGCATCGCATCAGATATTTTAAGTTATCAACGTAACTTGACGCGTGCAAAAAAAGTTCCCAGTAAACCACTTGTGAAAAAAAGGACGTTGCTACGTGTCGTGCCACGGGACTTCCGTTACGACGAGTGAAGCGTCACGCTGGACGCGTGTAACCATCAACCATGGACCTGTTACGGCTGATGCCAAATAACAAATACGGGAAGTTGAACAGGGAAAGAGACACATTAAAATATAAAAAGCACGCGTCGAGGTCGTTTTGGACTGTTTACAGCCAGAACCACGCATTCTAACTTGCTCCGTAAATGTCAGGTGAGGTATAGCACCATGTCTCTCAGAACCCTCCATGGACGCCATGATGGATTGGATTACTTAATCACGAGGATGAGCAATGAAGCTTTAGTGTTACCAGATGACCCTTACTGCATGGGTGAGGCGAAATAGCAAAATACTACAACACTATGAACATTGAGTCGGAAGGTACGCTGTACAAACTTATTGCCCTCACACTGGGACATCGGAGTAAATTAATCAAAAAGGAAAGAGAAAATACCATACCAGCCTCTTAAGCAATAAAAGAAATGCCTTCCAATGGCACAGAAAGAAACCTGGTACTGACAGAATTCGTGTGGTCGTTTTAAGAAAAGTAATCAAAAATCTAATACATCAAGATACTTTCCGACATTCTAGCATATAATATTTGTATGGTGCTATATGTTCAGTTATACTGTACACCTGTATACAGTTACTGTTTTTTTTCTTGAAACATGCATGCATACTAAAAACCTAGCTAACTCTGAGGAATTAACAATTGATTAATATCACTTACACCTGAAATATTTACAGGAACAACAGTAACATGTTGCTAATCAATGCACTTACAAATGGTTACATCTTAAAAAGACATTCGCTGAATCAATCATCTAAGATAAACGTGATAATGATGGTAAATATTTTAAGACAGATTGGGTCAAGGTAGAAAATTAAAATGTTTTGGAATAGTACTGAATTCTGTTCATAGATGGCATCACATGCATATGCTTTATACGGACCAAACCAATGCATGCCATGAATGCAAAAATCAATAATACAGAGGGGAAATTCTGAAAAAAATAACATTTATTCTAATGATATTTTTATTCTTCCCGAACTTTTTTTATTGTCTAGCCAAATACGAAATATTGGTCTGTATATTTCTAGTCTCACGAAAAAACGAAAATCACATTGCATTTTCACAAGCTTTATTATAATTGTATTAGAAATACACGCACATGTATACTGCATATAGTAAATTTCTTAACCATTTATCAGCTTAGGAAGATGTGTTATCCAGAGCATGTGAACTAAGATGATAGATAATCGATATCAATGTCTTTTATAACGATACCGGTTAAAGGTTCTTGACTATTGAAATTTTCGATTCTAATCAAGTCTCGATAACATTTATACATGTAGGTCATTACCAAAATTCGATTGCTAGATTTATATTCAAATTTAGAAATCTCGTGGACATGCACGGATGCAGATACAGGTAAATGTACCAACAAAATCGATAATATCCCTCAAAGAAACAAAATTGAAAAACAAAATATCATTCTTTAAATAATATGATGCCGGTCTAATATATCAATTTGCAAAGGTTTAAACAGTTTTCAAAGACAATAAAGTCAAAGATAGGTATGTCTTGGTTTATAATAACAGATCATCAGCATACAGTCGTAAATCTGATATTTGAAATAGTAATCCTCCAAGGTTGATTCTGAGGATAACAGCATTGCATCCGACAATAATATCATTATAGCTAATGGAGGATAAATGGGGTGATATAGTATAATTTATTGCATATTTTTTGAGATTCCCTATTTCGTTAGGTCAGATCTCCTACGCACCAATTTTATTTTGAATTTAAAATTAGCCCGCAGTTTGTTTTTCTTCTTCAGGATTTCAAACTTGTTTTTTAAAAGTCATCTATTTAGATGGACTTATAGGAAATTGGTTAAAATTGTCAACATGGTAGGGTTATATATTCAAGCAATCCGGTTTTGTAACATAAGCTAATTGAAATTTTGGGTTTGTTGAAGCTTGAAATATATTGAAACCCTTTTTACGGCTTGAATTTCGTTATAGGATGATTCATTTGGGACGTCACACGTAGCCTAAACAGTGACAAGTGCTACGTGTGTAACGATTGGACCATTTAATTATACGTGACATGCACCAATTAGTAAAGTTCGCCAAAAGCTATAAAAAGTGAACTATTAAAATTCCCCGAAATTTCAAGAAGAAAAAAAAATCTCATGAATAAGAAATGTGCACCCAAGATTCGATCGCTGAATCCTTTTCAATTGCTTTTCAGCATTTTTTTTTAATAAATGAAACTAATACATCATGAGGATTTTTTTACCTACGCTATAGTGCCAAACCGCCTAATTTGCACATGTTTGAGAAAAATAATAGATCTTTGCCGAGAAGGCCTAAACGCGTGCATAGAATCGAACAAAAAAATGGCCACAAAGACTTGAGTTTTTTATAAACTTACACAGAGTATAACAAGATAGCATGAAAAAATGTCAGGTCAACATAAAAATGTTGGAGCAAAAACCTTAAGTTTTTATAAACTTTTAATGCAGCTACATTGTTTTACTCGGAAAGCGAGTTAAATGCAGATAGTGTCATTTAATATGATGCACATTTTGGTGTCCACAATTGTTTATTGGATAGTGAAAACTGTGAAATGTAGAAAAACGTGAATTCCTAAACACGTCTTCGTTTTACGTACAGCGTACGTGGTATACTGGTTCAAAATTAACAAACCGCCACACGTGGTAATGGTCAAGAATGGTCTGAACAGAAACGTTGACGAGACACTGTCGAGGTGGCATCCCACTTCAAAAAAGTGCATTATTGATTGTACTTTTCAAAAGTTTTGTATTCGATTTAACATTTCAATTCATGAAAGACAAGTTAAATGACCGTTAATTAGACAACTGTAAACCACCTATGAGTAGGAAAAATAGTCGAATTAAAACATAAACACTAATGTTCAATATGCCGCATCTTGTTATTGCTTTTAGATTTATGGCATGGCTTAAGTTCCTGTACCGATAGCTTCTATCCACAGTGCTTCTACTTATGGAAACTACGGTTTTACGAACTATTGCGTTGGAGCAGAAAAATATCCCATACATCAAATGTTAATTTTTGCTCCGAATTACGAATCGAAATTATACATTCCTTTATTAATGAATATTTTCCACAAACAGCGCGCGGGTATTCATTTACAGTTTTCATTCACAAGAACAGGGCATTTTCCCAAATTGACTGGATTACGGACCTTCTAAAGCTTCTAAGCTGATAAGAGGTTGAGAAGAAAATTTCCCTCACTATCAAAGTTGACCGTGCACATTTACATATAAATGGTTTCGATTTCCGAACTTTGTCAATAAATATATTGTGCATATAGTATTTTGTCGTTTTTTAATGGCATTCCCATTTAGGATCTTTCTATTTGCCAAACTTTCTGGGGCTCCTACAGGTTCGTGAAAACGTGAGTGGGCTGTAGCTTGTTATTACTGTGTTACTTACTCGTTTTAAATCAGTAAAGTGCAAAAAAATTACCTATAATTTACCTGGGATCATGACAACCATTGCTTTGAACGGATATCCATCCATGTAACAGTTGATAGTTATCAAAGCGTGCACCTACGTTTTTTTTAAAATGATATATAGTCCTACTGTATATACTGGAAATTGATTATATGCAAAACCATTATTATTTCATCGACTTGAGTCAAGTTCAATCTAATATTTACTGTTGTTAAATACAGTATTTTGCTAACTTGTATGCTTATACGAAACGTTCAAAATAATAGCTAAAAAACCCATTATACGGTCTGTATAGGTAGCACAAATATATGGAAATAAAAAAGTAAAGAACGTTATAATTAATCCTAAATGATACCAGCCCATAGCCACCACTAAACTTTAATATTTTAACAACTACTTCACGTAATAACGGCTTTCTTCACCGAGCAAATAGCCACGAAAGTCGAAAACGTCTCATCCCACAATCTATAAAACGACGAAGTCATAATTGTACACATGCGCAACACGTCTGAAAATTGCGTTTAATAAGACGGTCCGATCAGTATTTCATTTTCTAAATCAAACTCAACTGGCCCAAGGTAAAAAAAACTGGCATTTTTACCCCATTTTAATTTCACGTTTTCCACATCATTTCAGATTTCTTTTGTACATATTTATATCTACGGTAAATGTGCAGGTCCAACCGAGAATATATATTCCTAGGCAAGTTTTCTTCGTTTTTTACAGCGCGCTTCAAATGTGCACGTTTCCGATATTCGCTTGATTGCAGCCATTTAAGAATAACGGGGAAAAGCATGATTATAAGGTGCTGACTCAACTTCAGATGAAATCTGCCAAAAACACTGGCAAACCAGCAGTGTTTATGACCTAACGAAGTACTTTGTCGTAACAAGAGGGCGGGAGTGAATTCTGCCGCCCGCTTCAGGGTTGGAAATATGTATCAAAACTATAGCGTATAATTAGGAGAAGATAGAGGTTTTACCACAGACAGACGTATTAAAAAACTAACGCACTTTTTTTGGTGCAAATGCCATACCCTTCATCATTTCAGAACACCTTTTATGGTCAATGTTTATAAAGATAGGACGTTTTTCTAGTTTTTGACGATGAAACCGATATTTAAATTGCGTGCATGCATCCTGATTTAAAAAAATGGAGTTGACATCAGAAGATAACCCGAGATAGTCAAATAATTCTATAAACATGATTTTTTTGGTCTCGTGCATTTTGTTTTAATTACAGCGCACACTTTCATATGTATAAGAAAGAAATCGTTTGTAATACGAAATGCCGAGGTCCATGGACGATGAAAAAAAATGTATCATTCAAACAAATGCCAATTAAGGAATAACAATGTCTTAGAAAGTTGTCAATGAAATCTTTTTAAGGACAATAAATACTATCTCACATCGCAGCGTTTTGCTTTCATACTGATGTTACCATGCATATAAATCGCCTGAATATAATAAGTACGGAAAGGTGTTACCAAATTTGAATATAAGGTAGTGTATATATCAACGTGTTTCTAACAAGATTTTGTGTGTTAACCACGAGCATATTATGTTTATAAAAACTGTATATACGTTTGGAATAAATATACTAAGGCTTAAACAATAGGGGTACTCAGACTATCTTTTAAAATGGCACTTTTGGCAGCCGGGAAGTCACGTGTGCAAAAAGAAAGAATTGGATTTGGTTAAAAAAAAACAGCGATAACCTTAAGTGAATTTTTAAACCAATTAGTGTGACGATTTTGCAAACATGTCTTCACAACTACCAAAAATGCTATTCCCAGTACATGTACCCCTATTACTGTATCTTCTCATGAATGCATACATGTATGAGCAATGGTGGGCACGGAATCTCATTTAAGCTGGGACACCCTGCAAAATAACTATTTGAGTATTTATGTAAAAAACGCATGAAACCACTGCTGCATAAGTAAGGTCAGTCATGAATATTTCAAATTCCTGCAAAGAAGATAGATCAATACGCAATCTAAATACATTAAGGGTAGTCAATGGAAATGGCAGCTTCTAAATGGCCCTCGCTCAAAACAGGACACGCATGGGTGGACGCCACTAAGGGATAACCAAACCATTGCACCCTTATGCAAAACTGGTGTGGACAAACTCTCCTTTTAGTTTTATTGATTATTTCGGGATGTCCATTGGAGCAAATTAAGCATACAGAGATAGGCTAAAATGTATCTGATGAGAAATAAATGGTCAGCCTCACTTTTAAATTCGACAAAACCACACAAGGGGTTTCTAATTTCCGAACCCGCTTCCGAAAGCCAAAATTAATTGCGCGCATTTACCAAGCTCCTGAATGGGTAATTACGGCCAAACCCCTTTGAACCTAACCCTCGGGCAGGGTCTGCTTTTTTAATACTTACACGCTTGATGAGTTAAAAACGTCAACGTTTTGTGATGATTTATCTAAAAACTCGCACATTTTTCCAAGATTCAATTTTGTGGAAATGAATTGCTGGAATAATGCTAAATATATCCTTCAATTTTTTAGCTTTGCATTTAAACAGGGGCTATTCAACTTTTCTACTGAAGTTAAAACTTCTATCATGTCCTGATTGCTCATAAATAAATGCTCCGAATATACAGTACTTTTACTCAGATATTGTGTAAATATTTTCACAGAGCAAATTAAAATCTTCTCCTCTAATTGGACGATTATAAGTTTTATTTTTTAATTTAATGTTTTCACCACAACGTAGCCAGTGAGGCATTGACGATTTAAAATTTTTAAGAATCAGAAAAATCACACAGACCTTTAGAAATAATTTACATCAAAATGAATATTCTTGATAATTATAAACAATTTGTTATCTGCTCACTTGATCCGCTGGACATTTAATTGCATTCCAAAAAGGATTAACCTCCAAAGATGGATCTCATTGACCCACGTACGTCATCCAACGTGCATTTGGACGACCTGTGGCTACTGACCCACGCACGCATTTCCTGTCATACCCGAGTAAACTAACTGGACAGCTCTCAAAAATAATTCGCCATTAGATAGCCACCGAGGTGGCACCTTAGGGGGTCTGTAATGCAGTCTCTTTGCCCGTTCCCTAGAGGCAAGGCAAATGCCACGTAATATCTTCACTAAGCAGCTGACCATTACTTGCAATTGGAAGCTGAGAGTGCGCGGCCTGGGCAGAATCACGGTGAAGTTTTCAGACAATCTGTCCATTTCAGACAAGTGAAAAAAGAAAATGGGCAATAAAATGTGCAACTTTATTTGAAGTTAATCGAGAATCCCTTCACTACTTGTAAATCTAATGCCAGTTAACCATTTCTGGATGCAGGAAGCAATTCTTTCTCATTAGGGACATGTTTGACTAACCTCTCGCTACTTTACATATCCTACAACATTCGTTTTGACCATAAAAGCTAATCAGCTTAGGTGTGTAGAGATGAAAAGAACACCACGTCTCAATCCAACATAACAAAAGATGCTTATGGCTAAAATTTACATATCTACAATGATTTCTCTGTGCTTCACATGAAATGTACTTTACGAGTACACTGAATATGATATTCCAATCAGTTCAACTTCTTTCAGTGTGTAGGTGGTATTTTCAAAACTTAAAATTGTTCAGGCAAGAGGGATCAGTGTCTCAATGCCTATTTGTCCCACAAACATAACTGGTAAATATCAGAGAACATAGAAGAGTAATTAATATTGCATTTATGTATTATGTCATAAAGTATATACTAGAGTACGAAATTGAATGAAGCACAACATTTTCAATTTTCCCTTATATATTTTATTAACTTACACAAAAGTGGAGAAAACCATCAACTTTTATGGTTTAAATCAGCGTAACAAGATTAAATGAATGTATAGAAATCCTACTAGCAATTGTTCAAAACAATGACACAGAAATCTTTGCAACTTTTTCAGAGTTTTATCACTATACTCGTAAATTGGAAGGTTTGATAATGGCCACAGAAAAGGGAGCTACCATCTCTCTGATCAATATAAGATTTCCTAGATAATGAATGCACGGTGAAAGCAGTTTCTAGGGTGTTTAGACACGATTCATGGCATATACACCGTAAATTGAAACACCTGTTTCCGTCTTCGTGGTTTCAACAGTGGCCAAAATTAACCAATTTAATTTTGATGACAACTCCCGTGGAGCTGATTATTATACCTTTTACAGCTCCTATACTCGTATATCTGGTTCGTGATATTAAGCCGAGGCAGCAATTAAGTGACGTAATATTGAATCATTAATCTCAACTCGGTGATCATACGTTGTCAAACGAAGGAGAGGGTTCTTCACCTTTAAAGAAAACATTACCAAATTTATACTGTCAAGAAATTTCCTTTCTATTGATTGCCAACACTCCAAAATCAATGTAGTCACGTACATCACGAATATTGAAGATGAAATTACCGCTACCAGGACTTTATAAGAAATATTTTTTTCCTAGCTCTCCTATTTTTTCTCCTCGTCTGCACGCTCGGATGTGGGGTATGTCATGTTTACTTAAATTTGCGCGTTTTAAAACTACAGCGTGTAGTGTCAAATTGTACGATTGTGCATTGTAAAAAGACGCCTAGCATAAAAAGCAACACCGTTATTAAGTTGCACAAATACAACGGCAAGAGGGAAAAAAATGTGCACCATGCAAATAAAAATTTGGACAAAATTATTATGGATTTTTTAAGTGCTGACAATTTCAAAAACTTGCAACAATCAGATATGTTCAGACAAGCCAGAATAAAATTGTTTTTGAAATGTCATGGCGCAGCGTGTCCACCTTCGAGCAAATAAAACTTTGCCACTCTCTAAAAACACCGAAAACCAAACACCGAATACCTTTTCCGATATAGCAAGTTTTACCAGTTATGGGTAAATGTAGAGTATGTCAGAGGAATATCCTACCCAGTAAAGAAAATGTACGTACAGTATCTATGCATACATATCAGAAAAAGGTAAATGAATGTGATGTCGCCTATTGAAACAAACTGTTGGACATTTTATTAAATTCTATGACTTTTTAATTGAGAAAAAAGTATATTGCTTTCTTTGAACAGTTTTCAAAAGTACAGTCAGTATCTACGTAAATTAATCTATGTAATATATCAATCTTTCTATGTAAATTATGTCAAATTGCATTCAGGAGGATGATTTAATAATATATCAATATGAACCTTATGCATATATAGATTAAAGCTTAATATTCTTTTCTTTGAATTTTGTTTATTTAAGCTTACTAGTTGTTCTCCTTTGAGTTCATAGTGTATAGACTCATTTTAAACTACTTTTCTAACCTAAACGAAGAACAAAATGTACAAAAATAACTTAAACAGGCAACCTGCTATGGAACCCCTCTGTGTATTCCATTTCCTTTTTATTGACAATAAAAACTATGTATACGAATATTTCTTTGAAGAATTGTTAATAAATTTGCAGAAAATAGCTTATAGGAAACGACGAAACTCTCGTTTTATAACACTTAGAGTACTATCATATACCATTTAAAACATTCAGAACGACCTTCATGTGTCAGAATAACGATAGCAAGTAGATATTTTATTTTAGCTTTAAAAAAACTGATAATATTAAAATAATTAATATAAAAGTAAGATCGATAATATAAAAACAAGTGAATTCTCGTCAATAAAACACATTTTCACTAAAGAAAAGTCCGCACTTCTGAATTCAAAAAGAATTGAACAACGAATTTGGATATACACGTAGATTACCAGTAAGCAAAAATCTCCAGAAATATATATTTATCCGTTCAGGGATTAACATTCATTACTGTTACCCTACATTTGTTCACATTTTGAATAAAAATAAGTCTATAAAATTCAGCCCGTATATCCACGGAATACAACCCATATACTGCAGTTTTCCGTGTTATATTGTACATTTCCCAGTGATTACGTTACAGCATTGGCACCCTCACAATTCTGTCCTATATAAATGCAATTTTGTGCATTATCATTATCTAAATGTCTACAATTTCTCCTCCTTTTTATTTTTTTCTGTAAAAAGAAAGAAACTTTTATTTCAATCGATACAGTGTACTGACCAGATCGCAGGGGAAAATAGGAATAGGGGGAGCAGACCGATTATAGAATTGGATTGCAGAATGCACTTTTAACTCTCTGGACCAGAGTGACCGTAACCATAAAGGGACCGCCATAACTGCCCGGTAATTCAGGCCTTTCCATAGAAAAACACGGTGGAATCGAATTTATCAAATCGTTTCAATGGAATTATTTGAAAGATGGGGGCCAGCAAAAGTCCATGGAAGGTACGTGAGGTCATCATCGGTCGCTGTAAAAGCAATAATCTCCCTATTTCCGTTATTAGCGCCATATAGTGGCTTTACCAGCTTACGTCGTTTTTATGGTGAAATATGTCACGGTGGTCTAGCCAGACCATTGACAAAAGGAAGGTGAGGGAAATTGCTCCGATGGACAATAGCCACCGTTGGACTACTACCATTGTTGGCTTGTTATAGCCGCTTGTTCGCAGCAATTGGAGGGAGCAAGAAATGGGCTAACTGGCATTGGACATCGAATGGCAGAAAAAAAAATTAAAAGAAAGAGACGTTAGAAGGCGTAAACGGTTAAAACCAAGATCAGGAGATTTCATTATCAACCTTCGAATGAGGTCTTTGGAAATGGCAGATTTCGTGAAATAAGTCTTCCAAAACAATTCCTCAAAATGGCGCTAAAGCCCAATCATGCCTTAAAGACATCATCAATCTGCGCCAATCTATAAGCCTCCATCAGCTGAGAATATCTCGCTAAAAGTCTTTGTTTGGATACGTACCATTGTCTCGCTAACAACGAGGGGGGGAAAAGCTGATATCGTAGACAATTCGAGGAGTAAAAGTTTGATTGAATCATGAAAATTCGTCCAATTTCCTTCTTTCCACCAATATTCCTCCGCATTTTTTGTCCAAATTCCGCATTAAGAGGAAAAAATTAATTACGTCATGACGTCACTACGTCTACTTGCAAAATGTACACACGTATGAAACAGCATGGAATGTACGTTGAAAACTGAATAGCAAACTGTTTCCAGTTATTTAAGTTGTAGCTTGCAGTAATAATGATTCTTCAAATGGACTTTCAACATCACTACTGCAGAACTGCTAAAGATGCAGGAACTTTTTTTTACAAAATAACCATCCAAAGATGATATTCTCTCATAGTCGATGCGCGGTCTAAAATTTTCTCCAGTGAAGTAATTCTTTTTTTTTTTTTTTGTGATATTCTATTCCCCCGAAAAGATAAAGCGGATAATATACAAGGGAATTTTTTGTTTGACTAAAAAACGGCTGGGGTAGCCGCTAAAGAGTTTTCATCCATTTTTCTTTGAACAAGCAAGACTAAGGTGTGTATGTGTTGTCAGAGTGGCAGCAAATTATAATTGATGTCCCTAAACTGCGAAGAGGTCGTCACTCGTCAAAACGTTAAAATGGCCTTTGGGTTAGATTGAGGATAATCTTTCAATGAGATATGATTGATCGGAGAAGGATAGCACTTCAGTTAATATGCAATCCATCATAATTGTCACTTCCCCGCTGCTTCGATTCGTCCAATCCATTGCCAAAAACTATGGAAAAGCCATGACATGTGTCAATGAAGCCATGGGACACTGAAAAAGACTTAAAAAGAGTAAAAGCGATCAAGATACCCCCAAATCACGGCCTTGCCACTATGAGCAAACACAATCCAATGCTCAATGGAAAATATGGATTATGTGGAACCAAGCCCGGCATGGCAAACTTTGGGCTTTAATACAGAACTTGCTTTCTTAAAACACGACCATGGATGGCAAACTGACGATGAATCTCTCCACAATTAAAATACGAATTTCAATTATGTGCACGTTTACTAACATAACAGAGAACTAAGAGGGTAAACATACCGTATTTCAATATTTTGAATTTTTTTTAATTGGAATTAATATATGTAGTTTCCCAAATAGGCTTGATTGAAAACATAAATGCACGTGTTGGTATTAAAAGTATCCCCAACTCATTCCCATTTAAAATATCGGTTGAAAATAACAAATGAAGTTATTAATTAACATGTTAAAATGGCATATAAACTTTAGATACTACAGTTATACAAGGTATATTATGCCAGCTAGGGTCCCGTTAATTTAAAAAAACTTTAAAAAACCCTTAATAATTGCATTTTTATCTTGAAATATCAACACGACGTATAAACCATAAACAAATGAAGAACCAAATACAGTTAATTTAATTATCAAAAAAATTGTTAATTAAACTCGAGGGTATTAATAATTGATAAAAAACATATGATTATCATTCCAAAATGACAACGCAAAGGCAGCGAATGGCTGAGAAAGCCAATGCGATCGTCACTTTCAAGAAAATCCATTTTTAAAACTTCAATACAATACAATAACGGTTATTAACGGTTAAGTTCGCAAATTTTAACTCAATACCAAACGTACAAATTAAAATGCAAAACTCGATCATTAAGAAGCTGTATTCAAAGTTGTCGTACTGGCATTGCAAAGCCTAAAAGTTTAAAGGAGTAATGCTAATTCTAAATTTACATTATTTGAAAAATTAAATGCACTTGCTTAAATTCAAAATCAAATTTGATTTCTCTATTTCAGGACAAGATTTCCTGTCCTGGTTACCTGGTATATTATCAAGATTTTTTAATTCTAATTTCTCACACATCGATCACATGCATAACAACACGTATCTGTGGCGACCAGGTACAGACTTTATGGTCGCCCCGCATCGACAGCTGAGAGCGTAAAGATCTATAAAGACCTTTTTAAAACCGTTTTTATCTTAATTACAACCCAATGTTTATATATTTACGGTCTAGTTAGCTCGCGAAATATAAAATTGCAAATTTCAACTACTCATGCCACAAGTTTAAGACCGTAAAGTGTTTTTTTTCCTGTTTAGACTCTTTTCCCCTTCCCTCACCCTTCTCTGAGTGATAAAACATACACTGGTCGTGCGTGTGCACACTATCAACTTACATGTAGTTAACCAAAGTCGAAGTCAACTGACAGTAGTGCATTTTCTCATTCTTTGGGCACTGATTTCTAATATATGGGTTCAATTGATACACCAACATTATTTGAACTTCCTGGAGCACTTTGATGTATTGGAGAGGATGCAGCGCGGATAAGCTAGGTCAGAATGGCTACAATTAAGGGTTGGTCGATGAAGCGTTGACCATTCCAATTGTGTTCTCATTAACTGACCACATACGAAAAAGTCTTGTTGTGGAAACAACTACTTCAATTAGGCTGAATATCAAGGCACTTGGTAGAATGCCCGATTACGCTTATTGTCGCCAACTGGGATTGCTCATGCAGAAAATGGCGACTAATCAAGTTCAAGCCACATAATCTTGTACTTGTTTTTACACTATTTAATAAAAACACCTGTTACCTAATAGTTTTATCGGCGGATGTATGTTTCCAATTTCCGTTAATTAAATATGCAACACATCTATAACGTTCGGTTATAGATCATCTTATATATATTCTCATGGCTTGTCAAACTAACAAACTGTTCAATACAACGTGAGAAACATGAGACTTAATACATTTCTAACAACAATGAAAGTATATCCATTGATCTTAAACAATATTTAACAGATGTATATAATTCATAATAACATAAAACACAAAGTTGATACTAGCATGCTCGTAAGTATTTTTTTAAAACAAATATACTCACTGTTTGTCGACTCATTCAAATTCTCAAGGATATCGGAGCACTACAAAAATAGAAGAAAAAAATAATACATTAAAATTACATCAACATACAGAGAAATACTTAATAGCATACTGTACAGTACAGTATACTGTATATGCATATCGTTTTAGCAAGCATAATTTTAGAAAATAGCAATATGTCTGTAATAATGAAGTTTTGTAATTCATAAATCGCTAATTTAAAAGCTTTCATGACAATTGGTCAGCTTAATGCAAATCGCAAAACATGGATTTCATCTAACATGCTAACATGTCTCAAATAACAAACTAAGTATCAATAAACGAAAAATGATGCATTGGCTTAGCATTACAATTAAAGAAGGATGCTCAGGTTTTAAAGGACAGCAAATTTGCTATCTCAAAAAAGCTGCTCATAAATCTCAATCAACCATTAGGTTTCTTACAATTCATAAAGATAAATAAATTCCAGCTTGGCATTCCCAGAATAAAAATAATTGAAATTTATGTTGAGATCAAACAATTTCCCTGTGATTTATATTGGAGAAAAGCACTTACTATAATTAATATTATTAATGTTTTTAAACTTTATTATCAATCTCCCAGAAAGCAGAGCTAAAATTAGAAAAGACGTAGCAATAAAATTCTAGAAAAAGACATAATTAACTTGGGTGACTTTTTCTTAATTTAAATATTATTTATTGATGAATTTAGATTACCATACGATGAATATTTTGTCGTTAATTGCCTATATTTTACCTAATGTTATGTTGCCGTTTAACTACAGGTACTACTGTCGAAGTTATCTTTACCATTTACCATAAAAGTGCAAAACACAACAACTTGGGTATGTTATAGTTAACTAAAAATATTGGCTGTCAAATGGAGGATGTGGTCTTTTAAAAAACATTGGTCACAAACATTTATATGTAGATTTTACACGACTTTATTAAAAAACGTGTAAATTATACATGTTTTGGTATGACTTTAGCCTTCGAAAGAGATATTGATATCAATATTGCAATATTTTGGTGTTTCTGATTTGGCCATTTCATACGCCTTGGACAGCACCTTTTATGCCCAAAATAATGATGAAAGACGCTTGGAGAAATCAACTAGTTGAAAAGGTGGAATATTGAACTGGAACTTGAAGGGAGACCCTCGGTGCAATTAGAGTGGGAGTGCTTATATTATTTTCCAATGAATTTCACGAATGGCATGTCTTGATTTAAAAATTACAGGCATAGCTAAATGTAAAAAAAAATTCGCCTACAGTGAAGGGCAAACTATAATCGATACTGAAGTAGACAAGAGGGTGGAGCCGCTTATATCTTCTAAAATTAAAGAAAAAGTAGTTTATCCAGCCTATGTGCTGAAAAAAATTAAACTCAACTAATACAGCTCCAAAAAGCTCGTATAAGCGTTTGTTCGCATCTCGCTACAGTATAAAATTTCCAAAATAAAGCTTTAATGAACCATAAAAGAACTTGCTGATTAAATAAAGTAAGGAAAACAAGTTGTAACGTCAATTCTCTTGAAAGTGACATACTGTATACTATTAATTGCTGATGAATTTACACTTTTGCCACAATAGATGATTTAAGCAAATCTGCTATTTCTTGCAGGAACGACTTAAAATGTCAATTAAGATAGCACTTCACTTTAGCATTGTGCAATTCTCAATAAAATACTTTTAGTACTACATGTAATTACGATACCTAATAAATTCAAATTAATATATTGCACATTGCATTGACAACAGTTTGATCTTAGTTGAACATAATGGGAATCTTGTTTGATGGATCATTATAAACAATGATTAAATATAACTTATCAGCGATTACAATTCTCAGGGGTTTTGGTGCAACCAAGCATTTGACAGATGCCTATAAAATTAACAATGACTAGCAAAAAGCTTTTAACTCAATGAAATAAATGTATTAAAGTTTTGGCGATGGATTAATCATGACAATATTTTGTAAACATGTTAATCCAATTTAATTTCATCGAGCGCATTATGCATGCGAGACAAGTTTTGCATAAGAGTCTTGACGTGGCATCACTGTTATTAATGCCCCGGTTATATGCTGGTCATGCTATTGCCGAATTTAAAAGAAATTTGAAAAAAAAACTGGAATGATGATAAATAATAGCCAGATAAAGAAATTTAAAGATTATTTCAACAAATATATCTTGAAATTAAATTTGTCCAGGTGGGTACAGACTTTTTACTACAAATAGGTATTGTTATATTGCACAGTTCAAACAACAACAACAGCTGTTAAAAATGAGAAATTTCAACTTTTCTAAAAAAAAAAAAAAGTCGAACAATTTTAAACAACCAGTACAACAGCAAATATTCTTCCAAATTAAAAGCATTCCTGAATATCCACGTCTATCAGAATAACCAAAGTATGCCCAACAGTTTTACTTAGTTCATTTCATAAGGTGTAGCCCAATGTTTCGATTTGACAACTTTTCTGCATCTAAGGACTTAGCTGAATTTCGCTTAACAGCCGTATGGTGGCGCACTATGTTTAAGTGCAGACAATCTCTGCGCTTCGAGAATTTTGGTAGGGACTCACACATCCCTTCTCATCTTCATCAAACAACCCTAACGTCATTGATGTTCGTCGACACATGTAGAAGTGCAGGGAGAAGAGAGCAGTCAGCCAACCATTAAATTAGACAACAAAACAGTAAAATGTGCCTGCAGGGTTTTGTTAAAGGTCTTTTCATCCTAATGACACTCTCCCATGCAGATAGCCCCATGAAGCCATGGACATCGCAGGCACATATTTTGCATGTTCAGCCACACAGAGCTAGTGATCTATGAAATGCCATTCACTCAACTATGTTATACGCTCGTGAAAAAGCGATTTCCAATAAGCAAATCCGTGGCATGCAATAACGACGCGTTTCGAAAGTTGTTTTTTTTTTATTTCAATTTTAGATTTTCCATTAAAATTTTTCAGAACCCAATGGCCATGGGGGTGATTACTGAGCGAGGGGATGAAATGTTGGCGAAAACCAGGCTACTTCTAGCTGACATCATTGACAATATCATCAAAAGCAACGAGTTTAACTCATCCGTCCATCGACAAGAAATAAAAACGATGAATTAAGGTAGCAGAATTAATCCATTGCATGTTTTCTATATATTGAACATTGCATATCATAATAAGTTTTCAAATGAATTTTCTGACAAGAAATTATGTTTACTGGAAAAAAACACATTAAAGGTGTAAAAGCATTCTACAAGAATTGAAATCAAATATTTAACCTGATGGCAGTGTTTTAGCTTGACATGTTCAAAATACGTTTTTAATTTGGAGACATGAAATTGTTGCATGATAAAACAAAATCAACCATTAAATAATTAAGAATGTAGCAATTTTAAAACTACCTTAAATACACTAAATATGCTACATTTTGTACATCGATACAACCGATAAAACGAAATTAAATTTGATATCAACTGAAAGCGGCTATTGTTTGAAGCTTTAATGCATACCCTGAGGATGGCTGTGTAAGGTAATTTTTAAAAAATTGAGGAGAAATAATAAGTCTATTTATGCAAGCGTTTAACCACAAATCTTTAAAATGCCGAGTTAATTTACGTTTTATTGAAGCAAAGTCATTTTAAACTTTTCATTTTGCTCGCAGGTGGTAACATAATTGAATTTAAATCCAATATATACGAGCATAAATGAAAAAGCAAGGGGTGGTTGAGGTCCTGGTGGGCGACTACACGACGAAATTGGAAATAAAATAGGAAGTAAAGGACATCCTAAGGCAAAAGGGCAGGTACTCATGGTCATACTCAACTTCGGTCAAAAGCATCAATATGTCAAATAGTTGCATGAGATTTTCATAAATATGCCCGAAGAGCAGTTTCGTTGGTCAACAATCATGTTAGATCAAGCAGAAACAACGTTAAACTTGACCAGACTATGTTCAGTCAAGGAGGTACATTTATTTAAACGCTTATTTCCCTCATAGTATAAGCTTATCTAACTTCTAATAGTAGTTCTCAGTGTGTATACGTAAAAAATCACTCTCATGGTGATTTCAAAACGTACAAATTAATCCGAATGATGGCTCATAATGTGTTTGAAACACTGGTCGTAAACTTGATATATTATTCTCAAGTTCACAAACTTATGCTGAAATATATTACTACTCAACAACTTTGAGTATAATAAATGTATTATTTAAGCAATAATGTCATTTTCCTTTTGAAAATGGAAGTATAGGCTCTTCCATTAAAATCAACTGTTTTTCTGAAAGTTCATATCTAAAACAAAATTCTGTTAAACATTTTTTATTGAAAATAAAATAATGATTTGTGTTAATAATACATGTACCGTACTGTATATAAAAACTAAATCATGCAGTTGCTATAAATAATTCAACTAATGAAATATGAACCATGCAATAAGACGATGATGAAAATGTTGGAATTAATAATCTTTGGATAGCCATCAATTGATCTAAAATACCATGAATCGATAAGATTGTTCTCGTACTTATATAGTAACTTCACGTAATTCGACTTGAAATTCCTCAAAAAAAATTGTAACATGGACGGTGAGTATTTCATTAAACGAATAACAAAAAGAAAGTTCTGTAATACCTTGTATAAAATGATGCCAAACAGCGAGTTTGTAAGTGCAACAGGTAGATTTAAATGTCGGCTTCATGGTCAAAGCCAACGTACACATCTCGGCATACGAGATAACCACATCGCTTGACAGAAGACAAACTTCGCATGCATAACTGCTTATTACATAACGCTGTTATTATTCAAATATGGGCGTGAACTGATCACAAGAAATAATGTTTAAAATGTTTAACAACTATTTTACTTGAAGAAAAACTACTATCTCTGGCAAAAACGCGAATCTATTTTAGATTTAATAATGTAATAGAAATGTCTAATGGCTTCTCGACTGCTTACCGCGTTTTAAAGGTGTTGCTTCGACTAGCCAACAACAAAAAGTGGTATGGAAACTTTAAACACGCTCTGAGAAATGAGAAAAAAATCCTACTAAAAGCACTTAAAAGAGTCGTTTGAATGGCGGGATAAATTCTTCAATGGCGATTGTTTGTAATTCTTTTAACGATTGCATAACAAATTGGGCTTTAATTAATTTTGGTAAATGAAATAGTGTACCCTTAACACTTATTTAAAAATTACATGTAAATGCATTTGATATAAGAATTCAAGATTGTAATTTAATGGATAATTAGAGAGAGACACTGCAAGTTTATACGTGTCTTTCTTCCAGTTTTACACGTTAAGATACTTCCTGATATTTGAGTGAAAATGGACCCTAATTTGCATATTTAAACAAAATGCCTTTCGTTTATGTAAGGCCAACCAAATTTCGCTGCTGGCTGTCATCACTGATGTCATGCTAAGTACTGGCCCGCAAACGATTGCTCAAGTGCTATCTTATTGATTTAGATAACTTTTCATGTCGGTGTCACTGCTGCACTGCTTATTGATTTCTTATTTTACTAGTGTATAACAAATGAACTGATGACATTTTTATATTTCCCGTATGGATACTTTTTTTTGCAATTTTAAAAACGTCTTTATTTGAATTAGTATAATAAACATTAGCCATCAAATGCTGTCAAACATAATGTAGATACATGTATACTGCACATTTATAATTGTTATGATTCATCAATCAACTCGCCGAAGCAGATGGTGAACATATTTTGTAAGTTACGGCAATATATTATTAGTGACATTACAATAAAATAAATATGTATTTGCAATTTTATTAAATTTAAAAAGATTTCTTACACCAACTATGTCTTTTTTTTGCTTTTGTAAAGAAGTTTGATTAAGTATGCTCGTAGGCCTACAGTATAAATACATTGTACACAATTCAAAGATGCCACACAACTTTGCAAGCATCCATGCAGTAAAATATGTTCGAGTGCAGTTTCTATTAAATTAAATAATTTTTTTTTAAAATTTCCATTGCATTTACACCAACAAAAGATATGTAAACTATCAATTTCCAATATTTTTGGAGAAAATTTGAAATTAATAAAATTGATTTTATCCATTAACTGGCCCACGATATTTCTGAAATGTTTAAGTAGAAATTTAATTTTTCTTTTGATAACTTATACTTTCATAATATTAATTTGACGAACTGATCATGGCCACTTGCACTAAACCTGGAAATTCTGCAAACATGAAATGTTGGAATCTTATCAATCTTTCTTCGATAGCCCAATGCAGCTAAAAAGCCAGTAAAGATTTAAGAAGCTAAATTTTCGAAGAAATAAAAGCTGTTAATGCAAATCGACTAGCTTTTATGCATTGTCATAACCTTCGAGGCAAATAAAAAGTCGAGATTTTTATTATTATTGTCGAGATTTTATGTTTGTGCAGAAAAGGTAATTTTTCAGACAAGAGTTGCATTCGGGTTGTTTGGAAGTTACCATGTACGGGGACTTCAGTGGACCGGCTACATTCCAAAATAGCCGAAAGAAGGAAGAAAAAGGACAGGAATCAAGTTAGAGCACTGACCCCTTGATGGCACAGGGGTTTAAGGGGGCGGACAGAGTGCGAACTACGCACATGAGCCAAACAAATGGCTGTACCTCTCACCCATGGTGGTTTTGCAGGTAGGCTACCGCGATGCAGGAGGGGGGAACTGAGTGCCCCCGAGCCAATTCGGTGCCCCCCTTGCTTCGGCAATGGGGTTGTGTTGTTGTTTTTTGTCGGTTGTTTTGGGGCTGATACACCCGAACTCGAGTTATTGTCTCAAGACGTCTTCGCCAAGGTTGATCAGTTTGAAAATAACGAAGCCGTGGGCACCTTCTTCTGCCATAAAACTGTCCTCCTTGACAGGGGCCTAATGAGATTTGAGTTCCCTCATCGAAAAATTAGTTCATGGATGCTAAATGCTAGGGCAAACTGCTGTGTCAGGAGTTGCACCGCGATGGCAACACACCTGCATCGAAACAAGTTGCTTAGAATACGTGTCGTATATACAACTGAAAAAATATGCAACTACATGACCCCAGAGACATTCGCAATCAGGTGCTAATTATTCGGAAATTTGGGAAATTTTTAACTCAATTATAAACTCACTGCTGCTTTTCTTATAATCATGTGTAACTAACCGAGTTACCCGACGTTGCTCGGAGGAAAAAATATCAAGTTTTAATTTTAAAAATAAACTATTGACTGTTGGTAACATTTACAATGAAAGGCTCATGTGCTGTAAACATGAAAATGTAGCGACGATACCATACGAAGCCTCAACGAGGAAGTTTCAAGCTATACGTCCATACTGAAGGAAACAGAAAGGAACTTTTCTAGTCACTTGTATCTGGAAATGTAAACTTGTTTCTTATATAAGTTTGATACCAAAATCATAAATTTATGCAAATTGCATATGCATACGTTTCCAGAGATAATTAGCAATAAGAAGACCCTCTGTTTCCTTAAGTATGGACGCAACTTCAAAGAAGTAATAATGTTCCATCAAGCAACTTAATTCACAACGGTGTCCAAGTGCTTTTAAAAGCGACAATTTGACTACCTTCTGTGTTCAGAAGTCATATGTAACTTAAGTCAACCATAGCACCCCATTCCAAAATATAATGCAAAACGTCCCGGCAAATTCAGAGAATACATATAGCATGCAACCATTCAAAAACAGTTTTTTTAAAAGCGACTGTGCAAAGCAGACGAATGTCGTTGCGGTTTAGTAGCAGTGATTCGTGTTCCCTCAACTTTCGAATTAATTTATAAATGGCGGCGTTTCATGCGATGTCATGATAGCAATGGCATTCACTGGTCGTGTGACACTTTCTGGTTTATAGCGTCGTAGCAGGGTTAAAGATTAGCAGCGCCTGCACCTATTTCAGATTCAAATCACGACAACCTTTTTCCCTCCTCTTTGGTCAAACCTTTCTCACGCGTGTATACCCACCTGTTATAATTAATGCAAGTACACTCTATTCAGAACCTCTTTTACCCCAAACGCGTCTTGTGGCTTTCCGATTCACAGTTGAAATTAATCCATCGGTGACACAGCTATTGAAGCGTTCAAACTGCTGAAATCTCGGGTTATAAATTGCCGAAAATCTAAGCGACGCCTATATAATTCAAGATCAATTTCAACTTAACACACTCGTAAGAATTTCGTCAAACGATTAGACATAGGAAATTCAAAAGATAATGCCAAACTATCACGGACAACAGGTTGGGTTAGATGCATTTATAGTAAAATAATGAACTCTGAAATATCAGAGATGTATTATTTTATTAACTAAGGCCGCCAGACAGGTCATAATTGTATTGGGTCGACGATGCATTTTAAAACAGAAGCATTTTTGTTTGCAATGGGACAATTAATATAATAAACCGATAGCATTTAATTTAGCATTACAAATAGCTCACTGCAGTACACACAGTTGATTATAGCGTTTTTACAATTTTACGAACCTGGATATAGGGATATAAAAAAATTCGTTAATTGGAAAGCTCCTTAATGGAATGACATTTAAAAAAACCTAAAAATGCAATCTGCATTCACTCACTTATTTGTTTGAGGCTCTACAACAATCAGTAGAAACACAAACACGTGTTCGTTCTTTGAATATTACAATACTATGCAATTTATACAAATTTACACAACATGCACACAGGACAGTTTAACCAAATCCTTTTTGAGTAATGTTGATTTTGGTTGTGGAGGCACATTTTTATTCGTTCCCCGCTCATGTCCAATCCAACAAACATGGGGAAAGTCTCCGTTCCCAGAAGAAAACAGTCAAAAGAATGCACAATGTATGAGTAAATTGAGTTCATAAAACAGAAGGAATGTGCAATTTCAGTTTGAAACCAGGAGCGAAAATTAACGTTAAATCTATGGAATATATTTCAGAAACAACTACGCAATAATTCGTACAATTTTTCTTTCGTAAATGGGAGGTGCGTCAAAACACGAGTCTACTGTAACAATCGGATTACAATGGTATTTGCGTAGGCCTGCAGAGGTTATGAATGCATGATAATTTTGTCGCACCTTTTCAGGTGTTTGTTTCAAATTTTATTTCACTAAGTTTACAATTCAATGCTTTATTTTTAGTCCTCTGTAAACATTGAAAACAAAAGCACGATAAAATCTTTAATCCCTCACCTCTCGTAACTTTTATTGACATTTTCTTAACTTTATCATAGTATCAGGTTTTTCCAGACTTTTTAAGAACCCAGATTTTCTTTTAAAAAAATTCCATATTTTTTATTTCGGATCAGTTTTGTCGAAGATAATGAAAAACTAATCGGACAAATTTCTGCCATGTTACTAGCGATGTTTGATTAAGCGCAGAATGAATTGAACGGCTATTAGAATTAGCAAGTATTTCTTTCGGATTAAAACTAGCAGGTTTTCTTATCAATCATTGTTTGCAATTCTTAAATAAACAGCATTAATGAATGGTAAAATATTCATTCAATTTACATAGTAGTACATTTACGGCTGTAGCTTTAATGTATAATCAATGAAAAAGTTCGATTGAGAAAAATGTGGACATTTCGCTTGATAAAACGGCTAAACTTGCAATGGTATCAATTTAGATAAGTGTTATTTACGATTTCTAATGACACCTGTTCGATTGGCCAAATGACTAAATAAAAAAACAATCAAAATATGTAAACAATTCAACGGAATAATTAAAAAAAACTATAGACTCAATAACCTATGCAGGGGCTTAACATATATTTATCTCTTAATGGGACCATTTTGCATAATCGTAATGTTGGAATTGCAAGTCTGTCAAAAATGTTTTATGAAACACAATGCAATCCACGACAACATTTTTCCAATTGTGTTATGCCCTGAAAAAAATTGATCAAATAATACTACCTAAATAGGTCAAGTTTATTAGTTTGTTTATTATCATACTTAAAAACTGATCTTATTAGTATTCAAGCTAGAGGGCAACATTACGCGATCCATATTAAAGATGAAGATATTAATTTTAAGAGGTACCGCAATTCCCTTGCAATTCTACAAGTAAACTTGTTAATTAGGAGTTAATTTGTTGGATAATAAAGAATGTAGTATATCATTTGCTAATTATACAAACAGCTCATTAATTATATTGCATACATTCTGGTAGTGTTCAGTCCATGTGGCCTTATGCAAAAAATGTCTATACAAAACTGACCAAATCTACTGACTGGAAATGGCGAAACTTCGTTAATTCCTCGACCAGATTTTCATTAATAGCTTACTGTACATGTATTTTATTATTAAAAATCAGGTTGTAGAAATAACGATCGAAGTCTCGTCCTTTCTTTCCACTCGAGGAAAATTCATCCTCATCATGAACATTGGACGCAGTGCCTTGGTGTCATTAATTTAAACCTATATATACTGATTGTCATTTATGGCTTAATTCCAAAATACATGTACATTATGAAAATACCTTGTTCTCATGCTCAGCAGTTGAAAATGAAGAGGAAACACATTTGCTTAAGTTCTTGATAAGTTTTCAATTTCATATTCTGTTTACGGTAATTGATTTTTCACTGCCATCGTTAATAAATCGTCCAGAGTATGTAGCATACAGTATACTGTACAGTTGTTCCGTTACTGTATATTGTATTTTCATTTGTGCTGAACAATAGGTGGGTTTGATTTTGTACATCATCCGTGAAATGTATTGAATATACAGTATATACATTCAATGTCTATAAATAGTTTAATACAATTTGGTATGACGAATTTGCACTTCTAAGCATATGTAATCATCAAGTCGTTACAAACTTTTAAGTTATTAGTTACCAAGCTCAAAATATATAAAAAAATTACATGATTTTTTTTTATTTATTTTCAATTAATTAAATCTTATCTTAGAGGTTTGTCATTGCTCAGTTTTTAACAAATCGAGTGAGTCAATGATTTTTAAGCTAGTCCAAATATCCTCCGACCATTTTTTAAAGGCCTGGGCACCTTCGTCAAGATTTATTGATTTTTCATTTTAATTCAGCATTGACAAACGTGTTTTACATGGGTCATGACTCCGTCGGCCATTAAACTGCTTTGGGGTATGATTTGGATTAGAAGTTATTGCACGCAATCAATCGCCATATGGGTTGTGGCTCCACCACCCGTCAAAGCGCCAAAAATCTTCCTGCTTTTCAGCTTTATACGCTCCTATCACATGAACTGTCACCTAAGGGGCTAATATGTAGGCAGAGGGCTATGAACAGGATCAAATTTCAATTCGTAATTTTGCTTAAAATACTCGCTGCTGTTTCCCCACCGGTACTCTGGAATTATTATCGTATACAACGAGCCTTTACAATTTTTTATATTTGAATCGGGTGAGTGCATGCTGTATAATTCATTTCCTTAAAAACAAACATTGAAATTCAAGATGGCGATCACCCTCATAGACAGGACATTATTTTGCCACGTTCGACTTTTAATTAAGATAAATCCAACGCGAGCCGAGGTATTTGTCAGCTGACCAATGCAACTTAGTATGCTGCGTCGAAATTTCTCTCGATACATCTTCTTGAGGGATGTTGAAGGGCGGGTGCACGATTTTTATTGTTTCAGTCCGTGTTATGTCATGTCTGCAAATCTGGTTTCATGATTTAGGTTGCTAGTTCATTTTCCCATCTTTGCAACTTGAACTCCTTTATTACTTAGGTAACAATTGAACGGCGACTATTTTTGCTCAAACTAAGTTCTTGATTCAAGCTCTTGATTAAACTCCTTCCAAATAATTAGCATATCGATCTTTAATAGAAAATGGACAAAAATACGAGTTTATACTACATGCAGACAGACGCTATAGTCACTGAAGAATGTTTAAATTGTAGATAAGAAAAACACGATTTTCGTGGCTGCAACCTGAGAATGAATTCCTGTATATAAAATGCCCATTTAATGTTGCGAAACATGAAATGTTGGATCAAATGAAATAATGTGCTAGCGTGTGGTTTATATTAAATATATTGAATTAAATGTGAGAAATGGATAAAAATATACGTAGGTCATTAAGCTATAACTCCATTAATGCATTGTAATATCAGGACAATGATATCGTAAAAATAATATCTAATCTAACACAAGATATTCAACGAATAATGTTGTCATTAACATACAGGATAATGAATACATTTATACATTTGTTTGCTTTAACATTTTTGAACACGTACAAAGAGCAATAAGTGCCGTTTATGTCAAATTAAAAAAATAAAGTTTATACATGAACAATTTTTGAAGATGCTATGCATCTAAGCCTACATGCAATTTAGGAGTCTACACTGTAAAAAATGAATGTCTTAATTTAAGACACTTTATCTGTTTTTTCGTTGTAGACAAAACTAAGGCTTATTACACGTCTTT
>JAQGAO010000535.1:0-32771 GCA_034697705.1 Ommatoiulus sabulosus | reverse complement strand
TCGTCTCTCAGACTCGCCTGGTAGGCCTAGCATAGAAACTATGTACAGCCTGGGCAAAGCCGGGCCGTCCAGCTAGTCATAAATAAGTTGTAGCAATATTGTAAAACCGAAAGGAAGGTATTTTCCTCATAATGTTATTGGAGAGGAGGCTAGGAGATTTGACCTTTTCCTTGGTATCCAATTGCTTTCCTTTATTCTTCCCAAATTTAGATTTGGCTGAACCTGGAAAACAACAATCATATGAATGCGGCTAACCTGTATCTGTTTGCTCAGCATGTGTACACAAGTCTCGAATTTGAAATGCACCATAAAAGTGCCCTTCCAGTTTCCACTTGTTTTCCGATCGTGGATCGCCAGTGGGCGACTATTTTACACTTCCGTTCCTCCATTCTTCAAAAATGTCAAGAGGCAATGAAGGCGGTAGGGAGTAGTGATCAGGCAAGGACCAAATACTTAAAAATATAAAGCAATTTATAATTAGCAAATAAATTCACAAAATATTATCAAGATTATATTTATCGAATATAATTAGCAAATGGCGGATTGTGTATGTGCCATTTTGTGCATTACTGACTGCTCACCGCGGAAATTGTGCAGTGATTTCCTGTCTACCAGAATGGTAAGTGACTATTCTGTAAGAAATTTTAGTTTTTTTTCCCCCCAAACTTAATGTTGATTTTTTTTATTGCAGGCTTCTCTCGAAGATATTGTGAATCCTAATAATCAAAGTAGGTAGACAAGAAGATTCCTGTAAATAGAAGTAACTTTAAAAAATGAAATGTAAATGCTACGTGTATCTCCAATTTTTACAAGATTTTATTTCTTGCATGCAATTTAGTTTCTAATGTCAAAGACCAGATAGCTTCACTTATCAAGTTAATCAAGGAAACCGTGAGTTTGACATCTTCGATATTTCATCCTAGAAGAAATGCTAACAAAACATCCAGTGAGTGGTTTCTGGAATTATTTGCTAAAATATCTCGTAAGAGTGAATATTAAGGTTTTTGTCTCATATTTTGTTTGTTTGGCAATGTTTAAGATAATAGCCTTTTGACTGAAGTACTACAAAGTGTTACCAATGCCAAAAAATACGGTAAATATATATATTTCTTTTAACCATTAAAGTAAAATGTAGAATTTTAATGTCACCATCTTATTACATACAGATTTCCTAAGCCTTGCAGTACCTGATAAGACTCCATGGGCTGAATATCTTCCACAATCATTTTCTGGTGAGTTGAAAATTTCAAACACAACCGTGCATGAAAAGGGGACTTGAAACCAAAGAAATACTTTGAAAATAATGTAGAAATCAAGGTTTTTCGTGTGTTAATAGAGTAAAAAACCATAATATTTCTCATTTGAGCAGATTTTTGTCCCACTCTTCAGGCAGTTGATAATGCTATTTCGGAGGAGTTTTTGCAAGAAACATTCAGCCATTGGATTAAAGTGTAAGTATTGCAATTATGATTCTAAGTATAGTTTGAAAATAAATTTTCAGAAAATAAAAGTTTTTCATTGCAAGAATTTGTTTTACAGAGCAAAAGACACCATAACATCTGGAGTCACTCATATTTTGTCTTATGTGAATTCAGTCAAAGGTTTAGCGACCATTCAAGAATCTATTCAGGAAATATTACTTGAAGTAATTTCTATTTACCATACTATTGCGTTAACGAAATTCTGCACCGAAATTAGTGGGCATGGTGCCTTAATTGTTGTATATGTATATCAGTAAATCAATGTTTATCTACTATTTTATTCTGTTCTAAAAGTAATATATTGTTATTCTGAGAACATGCTCACCATAAAAATACTTAAAATGGCACAGGGCTAATTTAAAGACCCTTATTTTGCAGATCAATCAGGATGATGGATGGGCTGATTCATGCAGGCTTTTATTGAGCAAAGAAATTAATCTTTGGGAAGAATTTCTAAGCTCCCTCTTTGTTTTTAGAATAAAGGTAAATCTTTTAAATATGCCGATATATATATCCTGAAATTTTTATTGCAACGATTCTTAACATCTAGCACTTACTGCTTATCAAGTAAAGATCTAAAATTAAATTTCTTTTCACCTGACTATTTACCATTATAATATAGTATCGAAAAAATAGTACAATATATTCATATTGCGCATGGTATATGGGGGGAATGCTTATATGAAGGCTATAATATTTCTTTTTCTAAAACTAGACAATTGTCCATTCTCAAGTTCAAAGCATCTTGAAATTGTCACAGCAGAACATCAAATTAGCCATGGAAGAATTAACGACCGATGGGTGGGTGTAAAACTGCTTTTCATAACATGTGATGTTTCATTGCAATGATTTCATCATTCATGATTTCATCGCATGGTTTTTAGACCAGAGGAACTTGAAAGGGACGTTTCAGGCTTTATTTGGCTGGAAGAAGCCGGAGATCTTCCAGCAAAGTTTGCTTGGGGATCTGCAAGAAGTGACAGTAGTGATGTTGGAAATTTAACATTGAAGACTAAGGGATTTACGCCTTTAGTTCAAAAGTACATTTTTAACTAGGACAAGTTTATCTATTTCTGCTAAATAATAAATGATATTAATATGGTGGGCTCTTTATTATGATTTTTACAGAGTTTGTAATGTATTGGATAATCGGTTGAAAGCAATTTTGGAAGATGTGGGGTTTTATATTAAAAGTAGCCAAGTATTTGCTCAAAAACTCTCTGTTAACATGTCATTCGATTTGACACATATTCAGTCAGATGTGCAGTCAGCTTGCGAAAATCTTGTTAATAGGTTTGTTCTTATAATCCTGTATTAGTTATGCAGATGTGTCTCAAATTCACCTCATTTATTCTTTGTTTTTCCATTTCTCAATTAGTGTGTTAGGATTTATCGGAGAGGTGTTGACTAGTACCAGCGAAGAAAGTGTTTCCACTCCTGCTACCGTTACCAAGTATGTTGATTGGATTAGAATGTTTCTTGTACAGGATTTGAATTTTTTCCCCCAATTTATTTGCGCATTTTATATTTAGAACATTGACGTTGGCAAGGCTATGTGCTGCCCTTGGGGAACTTTGCCCCAACCTCAAAAAAGGAATAGCGGGTGGATTTAATTCAAACTTGAAAGAATTTTTTAAAGATCCACAGGCCAGTGGGAAATCACTGCTTAAAGTACGTGAACATATTATTCGATTTAACATATATTGGATTACTCTACACTGTATACTATCAATGCATGAAATGTCTTATGCAAGTAAGGGCTGGAAATATTTAAAGTTGGAAAAAAAGTTGGAATTGCCAACAAGTTGCATTTGAGAATTTTCTTGAAAGTAAAAAAAAACTGTCGAGACTTAGTTCTTTTTTAATTCTGAAAACAGTAACTGTGTTTCGTTTATAAAATGCTTTGCCTTGATCTAATATTTGCTTTGCTCATTATAACTTACTGATAGTCAGTGAATGTTATCAATGAGATTGAACCATGGAATCGTTTTCAAAATAACGAGTTTGCATCATTTTTCACATGATTTCTTATTAAATATGCAAATTTCCAGGGCAGAAATGAGATTATATGAAGCGCGTTACAATAATGTGGCTAATTATTAATTCTTTAGTACGGCGAAGATCCATTATGGCAAAGTATCAAGGCTAAATTATTGGAAGAGAAGTTGAGGCTTTACGGGTAAGTGCGATCACTGAAATTATGCTACAAATTTATAGAAAACTCTGATCTAACTAATTTTAAATTCTTCAGTTTCTGGAAGTCGGATTTGTGCAGAAGGTTAAAAGCCAAGGTGGAGAATTTGGTCCCTGTTAACGTGGCCGATGTTTTCAAGCACATGCCGGTACTTTATACCTAAATGAATTTTTCCCACTAATGGCTCATCAAGTATTCATGATCACTTAAAGCATAATTAAATCATTATGTGTTCTTTTTCTTAGCAATGGGATCTAATTGAAATTGATGAGGAAAACGAGCACGGCGTTACTGTCAAGTCCACGATTTCAGTGCCAATGCAAGCATCCTGGCAAATGCAATCCATGATGTATTGGAGTTGTGGGGAAATTAATAAGGACGGAGGACATGTTATTCCTAGGTACACCGTACACTGGGTTATTTTGTAGTGTCATGCTGTAGAAAGGATTCTGAACTTTTTTTTTAATTTTAGGCTTATATTACAAGAATTGCATTTGGAATTATTAACCATGGTTTTAATGACGTATGAAGATTACTTACAAAGTATAAAAGAAGAAAAGCAGTTTGCATATCAAAGCGCTAGTCTGCAACTTTTGTTTGATGTGCGATTTCTTACAGGATTAATTGCACCTAAAGATAATAAGGTATTTGGATTAATGGATGGAAATTATAGTTCTTATAGCCAATTGCATCAACTAAATGAAATGGCTCTTATCCTTGATACCAATTAAGGCCAATTGTATGATATGCAACTAAAGGTGGCTGCAACAAATCCTTTGTAATATGGTTAATCGTTTTAGGAACTCGGTGACAGGATCCAGACCATTTGTAACGAGTTTGAGAGTCATGTGGACCCGTTTGACTTGGACGTATTTTCACCCTATTTTAATAATCATCTCAAACGTTGCATCCAGCGGTCGGTGGTATGATAATTTCATTAAAACTATTGATTCTGCTTCATAAACGTACCGAAAATTCCCGAACTGGGGCCTGTCTTATCATTGTAAATTATGACTTTCGAAATCATCTTTGTTTTCTATTTTTAATAATTGTTCAGGGTGTTGCGATCCTCCATTATATCAAATTGTGCAACTCAGTCAGGATAATATAATTATTAATTATTTTAGGTATTACTGGGTTCCTTAGCAAATGCAGATCGCACAGGATTTTATGGCTCCAGTCGTCCAACGTACCTTTCACACCAAGAACAGCATAATGTCCTAAGTTTATCCATGGGCAGCCGCACTCGTTTCACACTTTTGCCTGTTGGAACTTCTAGTAGTAAAGATGCTTCGGAAAAGAAATCTGGATTTCAGCCACAATCTACAGAAACTAAGCAGCCGGTTTGTATTAGCTTCCAAGTTTTTCATAAATTCTAATACAGCTATAGAATATATTAAGGATATCTGCGTAGAATTTTTTTTAATAATATGCAAAATTGAAAAATATATATAAACTTGTAGAGATACTTTGTAAATGCGTAAGATTTACAATATTTAAAGAATCTTTTGATAGGAAGACTGGTATTTTTTACCGGTTGAAAATAAATGTTTTATGGTTTGTTAAGCAGTAAAGATAGATGCTGTTAAAAGTATCATACCTTAAGCACTTCCTATATTTTAAAAAAATTCAGTTTAGTATCGCTAAAAAATAATTATTATTATAATTGAATTATTGTACCAATTTTTATTTTTCAACTTCACAGAAGGTGACTAGCAAACCTGACAAATCGAGAAGCATCAGTCCACAAAGAAACACTGCAGTCCCTTCTACAGGCGTGCACAAATCGGCTTCATCGTCTTTTTTCGGTGCAATGAGCTCATCTTGGTTTGGAAATTAACGGTAGGAAACGGCGTTCAGTTTATTTCCATTGGGGCTGTCATTATTTTGAAATTCCAAACTTGTGTAATTAAAGTATGTTGGTTTTGCAAATTGATCATTGTAGGCTGTAGGAAAAAATCAATTCTCGTTGCATTAAACTTCCTAAAAACACATACTGCATAATATCAACAAACATTGTTATGATTTTGTGTTTGTTTTCCTTCCAACCTTCGTGCATATCATCTTTCCAAATCACATTCATTATGCATTATTCGTATATACCTGCGCTGCTTCACTGAGTCTCGACAGACAGTCGAACTGCAGGGGTGCGTTGAACCCTGCGTCTGCCATAGAGTAATGGTTGCTAAGGCGCTTCCTATGTGAGTGTTTATCCTCGCAATAAAACGCAGACTGCGGCACCGCTGTTTGCAATATCGGGAAATTGCTCACATCGGACGCTTTCACTTCCTAGTCGATATATTTGAAATTTAACTAAGTGTGTAGCATTTTTGACCAGGGTTGAAGGGCGATGAATGAGCACACTGAGCTAATCTCTGGCTTCACCTTGTAAAATGCTGTTGATAATAATTAATCCACTGGGGGTTATTGGCTTTTGCATTACTATAAAACTTGGATTTATTCCATGTGCTGAGCTTTGAGATCACTGGTACTTTCCCCCCGTGGATTGTTTAGTTTTTAAGATTTTTATTTATATTTGTCTTTTTCTTATGCGGCAAGAAACAATCGCTCATTTCTTTTTTGTAACTTCATAAAAGCTGAAATTTGTTGATATTTTCCAGGCTTGGCTTGTTTTATAAATATAAAACTTTTATAAAATAACCATTTAATGAGATTTAGCTGTCTATACTGTTAAGAGTTATGCTAAATTTAGTTTTTTAAACGATGGCCAGTTGCATCGTTATCTCCAAGAAAGTCACGTCTCAACTCGGCCTTGAACCTTTTTGAAATGTTTTGCTGAAAGCTAAAACTATTCCATAACACATCATTGAATCTGTTATAAAAAAAATTACCAAAGTAAGGCGGAAATAAATTTTAACCCACGTCATTTTACAGTTCTTTTGATTTTAGCTGAAAGAAGCTCTACGAGCAAAAGTTTTCAATTGAGAAAAAAAAGCACTCTGCATAATTTTTGTTGCAAACACGTGTAATGGATTAATTTTTCGCGAGACAGAATGAAGTTTTCATTCTCATTGCGTGTAATGGAAGCGACTTAAGGCCAAAGTCTAATACCCGAATCATTAGTATCTCGCAGTACTAGCTAGTAATGAGTTAACTCGCATTTTTTTGTTAATTTCAATTAGTTGCTGGCCAGCAATGGCATCGTTAGCAGTGCACTTGGGGAGAGCTTTAATGTTGCGGTGCTTTAAGAAGCCGGGCCAGCAATTGTCTGCACGTTCCACGCTGGTGTATTTATGAGGTGCACGAATCGATACCAGACAATGTCTTTGTCCTCTTTAAGTCTCGCAAAATCCATAGTCTTATAGGAAGGTACCGCCAGTGCGCTGCTACTAAGGACTAGTCACATTTTTAATGGTAGGCTGATAGTCCAAGACTGTCTGTTGGCTGGCGATGGGGTAGACGCCCTTTGCATTCGCATTTGCGCCGTACTATCGAAAAATTGATTGCGTGTGCTGTTGAAATTGGCTCGGTGCTCTCGAATAATCGTTAAATTGAACTTCCCTCCGAAGGCTTCGGTCTAACTTTTCCCGTTGCTTTTTGAAATTATCGGATGGCTGCAATATCAATTAAGTTTCCATCGATTTGAAACTAGAGAAAGGGCAATGGCCGTGCACGCTATGGCTATGGGTCCAGACGCCTCCCGCTTTGTGTACACTATTAATATTTAATAAGTTTTTCCATCGATCATTCACACATGAGTTGGACGGAGCTAGTGGGAGCTATCAGTTGGCAGGGTGTTGCCAACCTGGCAAATTTGGGAATTGCGAAACAAATTGTTTCGTTTTCGTTGGTTTTCCAGACCGTGGAAAGTTGTGAGCTGACGGAATTGTCTGGGGAATAATGTGCGTTTCGATCTATACGAGTAATTTCCTTTAGCTAATTTAACTCTAGCAATGTGAGGTGGGATAAACCGACCCAGTACCTTGAAAATAAGCTTTAAAAACCTTGAAAAATGCAACAAATTTGTTAGTCTAAAAATTCCAGTCGTCTGATAGTTTTAGAGGTAGTTAGTGCTATAGTCACAGAGAAGCTTTGTGAATCGCATTTTGGCAGTCGTGAAGTCACGTGTGCAAAAGGGTTTTTTAAACCAAGTAATGTGTCGATTTTGCACACATGACTTCATCGGACTGCCGAAGTGCGATTTGCCAAGCTTTGCTGCGAGTTCCCATATTAATAAAAGCTTTTTTTTATATTTTTCTTTAGATATGATAGATGCTTAATTCTTAGCATAATGATGGGGTTAGACTCGATTTCAAGGTTTAATCAATACACATAAATTGTAAGGTTGCTGAACACTCGTGAAACATTAAAAACAGAACTTATCTACAGCAGTTGTTGGCTAGTTTATTCATTACATTGATAATTTGGGGTGACAGTAAAGAGTCCCATGAGGACTGGGTTTAATCCTCGTCAATATATGGTGAGACATGACCTAAGTACAATGACAGAGACGTGATAGTCAGCACTCGTGTACAACGCACTATTTATCAGCTCCTTATCACATATTTATAAAACTATAAACATTTAGCGAGGTGATTCACCGTTATCATATTTCACACATGCGTGTTTATCGACAAATACGCACATATGCTCCCATCGTATGCTCGTTTCAATTTTTTTTGCGGTTTTTTTTTCTTCTCAGAAATTATCGGAAATTCTGGAAGTACATGTATGTCTAGTTCATTAAACCTTCAAGCTTTGAGCTTGACTTTGAACCGGCAGCCATGAATGAATGAATTTCCTCATTTCGATTTACTCCAGACTTGATGGACATTGTTTAGGAATATTACAATAAGTGTTGTTTTCTGTGAATTTCTCCAAATATGTTTAAAATGTTGGTAAAGCTCTAATCTATTGTCAGTCCGAAGAGTGATGGGGGAGACGTAGCCGCGGGTTGCCATGGCGACGAGCCGGAGCATGTTGCCTAGCGACCATTCCCGGGGATCTAATCAACATCTTCCCATTTGCTTTGCGAAAAGCCCGCCAGATGTCGCTTCGGGTGTTGTTTTCGAAGTTTTGTGTTCCATTCGGATTATCGAATTGAAAGTATTTTTAATGGAAGTTACAGAGATTTAAGAATTATTCCGCTATCATGTGACTTATTAATTCATTCTGTTGGCGCTGATTACCCGGCGGCACGTTCTTTTAGTCGAAATTCAATGAAAATGACAAGTGATATATGCTCTTGCATTACTGCATATAAAAATGGATATGTGATTAGATTAACCTAGTCGCATTTTCTGATGATGAAATACTGAATTTTTGAAATAATGGTACGGGTAATTAACGTAATAATAATAACATTTATTATTTATATATAACGTCATAACACTGTCATGGAACAGGTTGGTTGCTGAAGATACAATCCTGGTAATGTTAGAAATTTTGACAGAAACACCTGATATGAATATTTGGGAACAATTTTCCCCAATATGGATTTATGTCATACGCATTTCCTCTTTTACTTATTTGTTTGTGCATTTTACTGTTAATTTTTATTTCAAAAGAAAGTTAAGTAAACGTGTAAAAAATAGTGAATTTTTTAACGTCGCATTCTATGAAATTCAACGTACGTTTACTCATTTTTTTACATTTTTTTTTTGCAAAGTGGATGACAGGTTAAGGGAAAAACCGTTCCCAAGTAAGTATTATTTATATAGGGATTTGTTTTCAAAATTTCTAGCATGTAAAGAGATCCTTCTTATTGAGGCGGATATCCGTTCGGAATGGGATTTTTTATGATTATTATGGAGTGGATCTTACTGAAATTCACTAGATTTAAAGGCGAACATTTACTAACTTTTACCTATCTGTATTTTAGGGTAGTTTTGAGGTTCTCACTTCTGTCCAGAAAACAAAAATTATTAAACGCATGAATAAAAATTGTGTTTTCTTATTATTTTCTATTAAATTGCTTATGCTTGATAATTTTAAAATTCAGGACGACTGACGACCAAGTCTCTCAAACATGCCCTATTAACCTAAATCAATTTCTGGTATTTTCATCAGCATCCTCTTGATAAGTTGATGCTCTAAGATGATCGTTTCGCCTAAAATAAACACTGTTTAGTAACTTTTGCCTTTCAAGATTAACCATGCTTAATGCCCAGCTGGAAGGTAATTGCTCTAATCACTGACTAAATTAATAGAGATTGGGTTAATTAGGGATTCATGTGTCAGTCATGCAAACACCCTTTGGATGTAGTCGGTTGAGTTCGTGAAACGGTGCACAATGTAGGTTTATTGGCATTTCGCATCAAACCAAGGGGCTATGCATGTATAGAAATTCTATTGAATTGACCGGCTCAGGCTCTCGATTTCCTTACTTTGTACAAAAGATGAGTCGAAGATGTTCATCTTACCTGCAGCATGTGCTTAGATGGCAAAGCACGACAATGCAGCAAGATCTCCAGGGAGGTATTTTTCTGTCAATATATCGAACGTGACCTCCTAGCTTCTTTCAAATGCAATTTCATAAGCAAAAATGCCATCGCTTCCCAAGCTCATGTTCTTTAATGCATGGCGGACATCACTGTTTAATTTGAAAAGGTGACGAAATTTCCCCGCTAATGAAAAGTAAATGAAATTAGACCGCTAGGTAGTAAAACACTCGAGAGGCGACCTTTATTCGCCAGGAGTAGAATTTATTCTAGACGTTAAGGAAGATGTAGGCAACGCCTGCTCGTACGTGTCCATTTTATGCCGTTTTTATACCCCGCCATTTTCCTCCATAAATGACATTATTTTCTAACCAAAACAGATTTCGCTCAACGTCGTCGCCGAACGCATTAAGTCGGCGGTTTCGGACGTGGCCATAATTTTTAAAGATGGGACATTTCAAGTAAAGAGCAAAGCCACGGGCGGCGGGAAGTGGAAACGCAAAGTTTACTTTCGGTAAATATCGGTTTGCTGATTTTACCAGTGCGTAACATGTGCAAGTCCATATGCAGTAGCGAGTGGCATGGAGGGTGCGAAACAGAAAGGAAATGGGCTATTTTCTGTCAAAAATCATCCGAGCTGATGAAAGGAAACGCGAGGCGAATGACTCCGCTGTGTTTGAGCATCGGCTCATTCGGCCCACCCTGACCTCTTAAACGAGATTGAATTGCAACATATGGACGTCTTTCACGGCCAACACGTTGCGCTCACCCCTGTGGCCTCTTGGGCGTTGTGGATGTTTGGAAGTTGTAGAAATAGACGTCATGGGAAAAGAATTGCCGAAAAAAGATACGGTAGTCGGGGTCTTGGTAAGTTTTTGGAAATGGCACGGATCAACAAACGGGGTCTTTAACTTCCATCTTTCAATGTCTGTCTGCATTGTCAGACGTGCTTCTGTCATGGCCAAGGCTAAGAATCTCGAGTGCATCGGATTTCCACTAAAATCCACACGTGTGGAAAATTGAGCCACGAGCACATTGTGTCCAAAGGACGTTATAATTACAATGTACATACAGTAAACTGTATAAACAGTGCATGTGCAGTATCAATATAAGGAGGTGTGAATTACAAGATTTGACGGGAAATTCGCCCCTGTTATGTGTTTGCAAATTGGGTTATGGATCGGAATAACCCATGCCGTTGTTGAAATTTAACCTGGCAAGCCCCCATAACCTCGTCTAGTTTTCATTTGTATGGTTGAATTTATCCCCTAGTAAAGTGTCATTGTGTACACTTATTCCAAATATGGTATTTCCGCGCAATTTGAGCAGGCTTTGTACTGCACAGTGGTTCCCTTATGGTTATCAGATCATTATGGAAAGTTTATTTACCATTAGCTACCACTGCCAAGTTTTAATTTTTAATTAATCCAAGCCGCACAAGAACTACTCTGTACTAATTGCCCAAAATTTTATTTATACAGTAAAGTGTCATTGCGTGCACTTATTCCAAATATGGTAATGTATTTTCACGCAATTTGGGCAGGTTTTCAGCAGTAGTTTCATTGGACGGTTATCAGAACATTATGGCAGGTTTATTTGCGATTAGATGTCCTGTTGGTAGATTGGATAATCATAAGAGGAATATTTGCACCAATAGTTGTTACATATACTTTATTTATTCAAGCAGGACAGGGACTAAAAATTGCCCAAAATGATGCATTAATATTTGATTTTTAGGCAAATACGAACTTTATGCACATTCTACCTTAGCTTTAACGTGTTGCAAAAATATTAATTACAAAATCCTTTTTAAAAGAAGACAGAAGATGATCAAATTCTGCATACATAGAGGCGTTTAAATGAATAAAGTTAGTGGATTTATACCGAGGGATTTGTGTAATTAACTGAGTTCCCTTCGCGCGGCAATCTATCTTCATTCGGCTTTAGAGCTGCATTATAATTTCATATATCCTCCATGGAAAAACTGGAATCTTCAATGAAAGTGAAAGTTTCACTGGTCTGATTCTCTCGTACGTGTTTTTTCTGATAAACATCAGCTGATTTCCACCCTTATGGGGGCCAAGGTTCCTCCTTTCCTTTTTCCTTCCTGTTTGACGATTATTTCATTTCTTCCTGCCTTAACGATTTCTTGGTAATCGTTGGTGAGCCAATCTTTGGGCTGATTAGCATAGGCGGTGTTGGCAAAAAACTAGGCCACTTTCTTTTCCTACTTACTGTCAATGAAAACTCGGAGCTGGAGTTCACTATCACGCGTAACGTTATGGACGTTCTCATTCAGCCAATTTATGGTGTCATCTCACTTCCGCATTATATATTCAAAAAAAAACATGCAAATCCCCATTGACGAACTGAGCCCGTAATGGTGTCATTTTAATAAACATCATTTATCAAATCACTGCATGGCTAAACATGCACTTTAAATACAAATGTAATCAAAATTTGAATACAGTCCTGAAAATATTTACAGTACAGAAGTTTGTACAGCACCAGCCCTCTACCACATTGCATTTACTTGCTGACTGTAGGGTATTGAATTGAATTGACTTCGAGATGGCTGATAATCGAATTGCTTGAAAATCACAAAATACGTAAAAACTAGAGCTAAAAACTTATGGTCTTATGATCACATTGTGTCATTGGTAATTTGGTATATGAAAAATTGTGCGATGGTGTAAACCTTCTGTCTGAGCACCCCTATGCATGCAAATTGCGCTTGCCCAAAATCCTTGGATTAAGCATTTTTTGATAAAGAGACGAAACTTCAACTGTTCTCATATATAAATAAGATATATGGAACCCACATTACAACAACTCGGGAAATTCCCCATGTTTCTTTTACATTCGTCTGCAAGAATTCCCGAGATGCCCGAGATGTTAACGATTCGCAGTAAGAAATTCCGTTAATGCGGTGTTGTTTTTTTTTCGTACTTTTCGTACTTTTTCGACACGTCCCCACGTCGTACTGCATGCAATAACCCTAAACGCATAAACAGATGTTTCTTTTATTCGTTTTTGTGCTTAGGCAAGGCCAAGATTGCGCGTACAGCGCACCCATGTTCAACACCCTCCGATGATGCTGTTGTTGCCAGGCAACCGAGTGAGAAACCCCCTGGAGAGTATTATTCTTAGTAGACAGCTTGCCGCCTACCCCACCATGCATCGCATTGTCATTTGAATAATTTAAGATCGTCGCACTTTTCTCTATACACAAAACCACGTTATGAAAACACGCCGCTTTATTTAAAAAACTAAGCGCTTTTTTTTTCGACACAATACTTGGCAGCGTGCTCTGCTTCGGAAATAATACGAGGAACACGGTGCGTTTCCCTCATTGTGCTATTTTAATTTATATAGATATATTTGGCAGTTACGCAGCTTGACGCACAATGGAATCTGAAGTGGGAGTGAGGACTATACGACTTCGCATTTACATATTCGTTAACCAGGAAATGCCAAAGAAGGCTTAGAAACGACCGTTTTTTAAAATCAGTTGGATCTGCATGGGAGAGCTTACAGAAAATCTTAGAAATTGTTGGGATTATCTGCGGGTTAACCTGTTAAAGGACTATTCTGCGAAGTGCTCCCTTCGCAGTTAGTTGTATAGCTCGCAGATTTTGCGGCTAATTGAAACTACGATATGCAACGGCAGTTTTCCAAGTTCTGTTATTTCATTAAACTGCATAACTGCTCTTCGAATAGTTTATAATTGCATTTAAAGGCAAATAAACTTGAGTTTGATTAAATAATATCACTTTCTGGGCCGTTTATTAGATCAGCGCTGCCAATGGTGTATCAAGCGCTTTAGCCAACCGCAGCGTCGACTTTACCCACGTGACTTTCCCACTGTGGTTGATTAGGGTTTATCAAAGCCTGAAAACATGAAATTCGAAAACCTGCTTTGAGGCTAAGATTTCTCTTACTTATGAAAGTGGGCCATATACATATCAGCTTCACCCAATTCAAAGGCAATGCTGCTAAGATTTAATTATTTTAATTCTACTGTCCTACCTAGGTGAATTTTGATGAAATTATGGAAACATTATACACTGAATTCATGCCTGAGGAAAAAGAAAGGTTTTTTTTTTTTTTTTTTGGAAAAGAAAAGAAAGTAATGTCTTGTTGAGAGTGAGCGAAATGTATGTGAGGAGTCTTTGTCCAAGAGCATGAGCATTTACTTCCATTGGAGGTAAATGCTTTTTACTCATTGGATGCAACGTTATAATGACCGCAAAGCAGATGATTGACTATTTCAGTACAGATTTCTTAACTACTTCCATTGCTCTTTTCTACATGTTCAGTATGTGCAGATTATGGTCTAAAAATGGCAACGTTGGCAATTATTAATGCGAAATAAAAATTAAAGATAATAAGACCGTGTATTTTGTTGTCGTGAGGCAACAATGCTGTTTACGCTGAAATTGTCCTTAGCAAAATTTTAGTCATCAACATTGCCAGCTTTTATTCATTTAGCACCGTGACAAGCTCACCAAAGGGTTATTTATTGATAAGATGACTACCATCACTGTGCGAATTTCCGATAATGTTGACCAGTCATAATTGTTTTTGTCACTGGCACAAAGGCTTTTGGAAATAATAGAAAATTTGGATTCTTTTGCTTATGGAAAGCGTTACATCTGACCTAATTTTTCGGTTGGTTGCATCGTACGAGGTCTTCCTGGTCGAAATATCAATATTTTGCATGGAAAATTATGCTCTGCATGCATACATAAAGGTTAGTTGGGGAAAAAATAAATTAATGGGGTATTATTGATCGTGGAAAATAGTAAATTACACGTATACAGGGTTGTTCGTAAGTATTTGGGAATGTTGGCATCTTTCCCTGTCAAATTTGAATTAATTCTTTTAATGCCTGTATGGCTTTTAATAATTCAATTGTATATACTGTATATAACATTCCCGGTTGATTCGTATATTTACATGCGGTGGATAAATAAAGGTATTGCGGAAATTTGCAACTGAATTTTACCTACCACTTCTATGCTCGTCAATATTGAATCGTGCTTAAAGTATCTATATTTATGTGTCTTAAGTGGTTTTCACTGATCCTATAGATCGATAAAAATGTTAAGATGTGATGTGGGAGAATTCATTCAATTATAACCATTAAGGTTTAATGATGAGTTGTGGACCCATACTTATTTGAATATTTAAATTCACCCTTTTGCAGAGAAACATCTTTCCTATATATGCTGTAATTTATACTGTACATTAGTAAAAGCTACAGTGTAGCATCAAATTCTATTTGGGGTTATTGAACGATGACAACGCAAAAACCAATTGGGGCTGGCAGCTTCATATCTACAGTGTATGCCAGGATATATGAGCATAGATGAGGAAATTAAAAGAAATGAATTGAAAAGATTCTGGTAAATACTTGAAAACTTAATATCCTGTCTGTAGGTTATTCCTACTTTAAGAAATGTAAGGATAATATGGTAGAAATGCGAATAAATTCGTCGATTATTAGAAATAAAATTAGTGGAAGGCTAAATTCTACCAATTTGCAGGAATTCTGTCGGATGTAACAACATTTAAAGAAAAATCAGAGGAAATGTTACAAGGAAATTTTTTAGGTAAACTTAAAAATAAACCCAACAACTTGTTCAATTTTATCGTACATATCGATTCATATCCCTTCAGAATTATGCGATTCCTTCTTAAATCATGGCTGATTTATGTCAGATTGCACTAACCTCCAATAGTGTAATCGGTTGTGTAACTATAGAATTTGTTTAACTAACCAGACTCCGTCAAAGGAACTACATGTAGAACAGGGTTTCTTAACCTGGGATCCATGGACCCCCAAGGGGTCCATGGATTAGGTACTGGGGGTCCACGAAGATGTTAAAAATACTAACAATAAATAATAATATAATAAACCTGCCCTAAACTTAAGTTTGTAAGGGGTCCGTCAGATTGTTTAAATATTGCAAGTGGTCCATGATGATGAAAAGGTTAAGAAACCCTGATGTAGATGATTTAATTTTCATTTGGCAGGTTATGGAAAATGAACTTGTTTTTAAACAAATGGCTGCCTCCGAAATCTCTATCAATACATGTATGTACTGTACATGTACTTGTACATCGTACATGCTGGGATCAGTGCGCAGTTTGTTTTACGACTAATACACATCCGCATACCGCATTTTAATTAAAGTTGGCGAAATGGCATCGATTTTATTAGCCAATGAATTACGCGACTCGCCTCGGTTTCATCCATGGGTTAATAATCTTGTTTCGAATCCATAGCGCCGCATTTTAAGGTTAATATCCTCTCACAAGGCGTATTGCCATTTTTTTTCTTACAAAATCAATACATGCGAGGTTGTTTATATCGTGTATTACCCTTTCCTTCGGTTTACCGTTACAAATTGCATCACTGTTTGGAAGTCTTGGGGGTAATGCAACATCTTTTTCCACTCCTGATATCAAAGGGCAGACAGCTTGAATCCGTTGATTTGAAAAAAGAGGAAAATCTTGTGCACGTCGCCAATTCCCTATTGATTTTTCTGAGCATCTAAGGAGTGTTGACCAGAGGTCGTTGAGAATTACAGGTGTTTAGTTGCCACCATCCATCTTGGGTCGTGACGTTCCTCATCGATTGTTCAATCGATGGATTTTTTCCTCGTTATGTTCGGACGTGATCGGCGCAGGAATCATTTCGTAAATCTGCGGTTGCTGTTTCCATTAACCTTGATGATCTCAGAAGTATGACTTCCAAGCATCTTTGGCTAGTTACATTCTGAGACTTCTAGCGACATGAAATGAAATGATGAACCCGTATTTAATGAAATTTAAACGGTCACTGCATCTCTGGCATTAGTGGTGCTTCTTCAAAATGACAAAATATCTTAAAATATTAAAAATTGATTCATATACTTTTTTGAGTGTTTTTTAAAACAGTCATGTAAATTGACGGAATGTAGCTACATTTGTTGCTGACATTTCTCCTTGTAACTAATAAATGGTGAAAGGTGGACCCTGAGTTCATTTATGAGACCTGTTTCATTTAGGTTACTCTAACACCAGGTCAGTTTGTACCATGAATTCAAAAACACCCTGTATAAATGCATTAGTGAAGCAAAAGCCTTTTAAATTGTCATATCAGGATTTGAATTTGTGTAAGAATTTGGAAATTCTGTTAAAATTTTTGGATGTAGAGTAATAGGAAAATTTTCCATAATAATGAGGGTGTTCTACATCAAATTATTTAAAATGTAGAAAAAACATGCTGAAATTTGAGGGAAAACTAACATTATTTATAGTACAATATTCTTGCACGTTTGTTCGTAGCCTGAATTTGGTCATAGATTTTATAAACATTTATTAGTAAACTACAATTTCTAAACATACAGTATATGACAAATTCAGAGATTCTGTTAACATTTTTGGATATAAAAGGAAAATGTTCCATGATAATGAGGGGTATTTTATACATTAAATTATACGAAATGTAGAAAAAACGTGCAGGAATTTGAGAGAAAAGTTTAAGAAAATTTATTGCACAATATTAATGTACATGTACGTTCATTCGTAGCCTGAATTTAGTCATCGTACATTAGATTTTGTAAACTTTTATGTGTAAACTAAAATTTCCAAACATTTACTGTAACTTTGAAATGTGAAATCACAAGTGTCAAGGCCTTCAAAAGTTATCTATCGTACATGTATTATTCAAATAAGGTTGGGAGCATTTTATGAATTGGATCTAACTGGAATTTTGACATTTCCGCATCACGTGTTCAGAACATTGGTGCTAAAGTACGTCGTTTGATAGCCGCATGTTTACATACTGCATTTAAGTTATTTTAGATGTGCGTTTCGTAGGCGTCATCATCCTAACAACAGAGGTCTCGCCCACGATCACTCCCATAAGTCAAAATTCAAAATGTTTTATGGCTTCTTGAAAGAAACGATTAGAAATGCATCTATTTAAGGTATCACGTGACTTTCGAGCGTCACTTAACCCGCTGTTTATCGCGCATTTACTTAACCTCCGCATAACGAAAACTCAATTTCGATATTGGTTCATCCAGTGTTCGAAGGATTTCTTAGTAAAAAAAAAATATCACCATGCGGCACCCCCATTTAATGTAACAGGAAATCGATAAGCTGATAGGCTTATGTCTTGTTTGATCTGAGATTAATATTATGTATATCGTACGAACGATTTCTAACCCTATGACAACGTCGCAAATGTTCCGAGTTGTGTAACTCGTTCCTATGCTTTAGAAATAAAATGGTAAAAATATCCAAATTTTCATTTAAAACGAAGCCACGCTGAACCCACCCATGGACGTGTTTTGAGTTTTTCATCGGAAACTTCTACTCCAGCAGTCCTAAAAAGCCTTCAGTTAGTATTGATTTTTATGCATTCGCCTGAAATTTCAATAACTGCATATGAAGAAAAATTTTATTTTTATGACTTTCTTAAATAAGATTAGGGATTTACGAAGTTGAACACGTGGGTTATGCAGTTTTATTTATGGCAGCTTGCGAGGCCATCCAAATATGATGCAAACAGCCTTTGTTGGCAAAGGGGATTGCATAATATAGATAAATTTCATTAATTTATAGTAGGCTACAGATTGGTGAAGAAGGTCAGGATATACTTATAAAATGTCTCGTATGAACGGGATTGATTCAATCGTTCGGAACAATCAGTTTTTTAAATGTTTAACAAAACCGATTATTAGTACAACCTCAATTGGGATGAAATTTTAAAAACATTTCAACCGTACAGAAATGTCGAATCAAACATAATTGCTGTGATATATCCCTAGCTTCGTGTTTATTCAGTAATTATCAATACATTTTTAATTCAATGAACAGGGATTTCAGCATTTGCGTAAACAATTACCACATGTGGATTCGAGTGACTCGTTAACTTGTAAAAGTATGCAACTATTACACTTATGACAGAAAAATGACTGATTCAAACTGAAATGAACGCAGAACTGCCGTAAATACGTGAAGTCACGTGTGCACAAATAATTAATTGGTTTAAAAAACAGTGATAATCTTGAGTGATTTTAATAAACCAATTTGCCATTTTGCAATTGACTTCAGTACCTCTATTAATGACAGAATTGATAGCATGCATTCAGTATAAGTACTTTGTATCAGAAACTATAATTCAAAAAGTTCAACAATGGTAATTGCGACTTCCTCATCTTAAAGTGTGTACTGTACTACTTTTTGAAAAAAAAAATATATATGGTACGCTCGTAAGTGGCTCGTATCTCTCTGAAATGTATAAAGCCAAGATAAACACACAAAGACAGACGTTTATTTAGCTTTAAAATGAACAAGCAATGATAGAAACTGTTCTCATGTATGTCAACTTAGGACCCAATAAATTGTTTAGATCTTAAACTTTAGTACTTGACAATTTAGTGGTTTTGTTTAAGAACATTTGGTTTGAGAGTGAGGATTTAATGTCTTTCCTGATGTCTTCTTTCCTGATGTCTTCTGTCTTGATGTCTTTCCTGCACGACTCCCAATGTCATCATGGTTTGCCAATATCAAGGGGCATGCATGTGTTTGCTTACCATAACATGCAACCATTTTTTTTTTCTAAATTACATTTTTGATAATGAAGTCGTTCACTCATTTTCAAAAAGGTAAAAACTTTTTCTAACAATTCCTACATTTCATCGGAAAGTCTGTGACCAGTTTAAAATATATCCATCGGATTCCCATCCTTATTACCATCGGATTCCCATTCGGATTATCCATCGGATTATACGTTTAATGAGTATAGCTTCCTATTTTTTATACGATAGCCTAAGCTGGCCTTTGATTTTTTTGGTAGTTTGTTGTCGTTAAAGAACCATTTATGCGCTGAATATTCTTAATTGGACATCTTCCAAACTTCTTCTCATTGGATTTTGTATATCATTTCCATTTTTATTGGAGAACATCAGTTATCAAACCAAACGAAGTATTCCACATGACATAAACGAAAATAATGTGAATTTTTTTTGCATTTTCAGCAGTTTAATGTACTTCATGGCCATTTTTATTAGCTTGGTATTTATTTCGTGGTTAAGTGGGCGCTTGTTATCAGTAGGTTGAATGGGATGTTTTCGTGACTTTGGCGCTGGTGTGGGTGGAAACTTGAAATGAAACAGATTTTCTTCTAATGGGTCAGCAGACTTAGTGCTTTTTTCAGGGTGCGGACGGAGCCAGACGTCGAGGATGTTGCTGGCCTTGCACCACGTCCATTTTCTGCTGTTGCTTACGGTCCACTTCTGGTATCGATTTACGATGGATGAATGCCTCGTTAGGGTTGGGCTTCTGGTATGGGTGAGAATGCGTTCCGTCACTCACCATTCTCGTTGAATGCGTGGTAAACGAGAGCTTTGTTTGTTGTTGCTCACTGTTACTAAGCCAGATTAAATGCGAGCTAAGGGGCTTCCGGGACTATAGATAGGATGTTTTTTTGGTTTTTTTTGACAGACCAATTGCATCGAGTTGACCTTATGCAGGTATCATACCGCCAGACTCTTGTACACAAACACAATTTCCGTTTTTTTATTTTTTATTTTTAATCGTGAAGTTTTTTTTTACCCTCCAGGAACTCTAGTTTGCTTCAAGTACATTGATTGGAAGGTCTGCACTTATCAAAATGTTAAGGAACAAAACGTTTTAGTAGAACTGAAATTCTTAGTTTATTCATTGTGGGCTTACAACGTGTCGGTAGCGTACTGCTTTTTAAACTGCAAATTTGCTGCAATAAAATTACTTTCATCTCATAAATTCGCCATTTTTTTTTGGTAAACGCTGTTTCTTTATCGCAGTTGCAGATCTGCACTTTATTGAAAATGGCATTACACTGCAATCTTCAGCTGACATTCAAAACTGTGGTTTTATTCACACAAACTGCAGGAGGTTTTTTTTCGGTTTATGTCTTCTGGGGATGACTCATCTTCGGAGATATGAAATTCAGTTGTGGGGGTATCATTGCCCTTTGACCCAACCCCCTAAGTGGAGGAACCACGGCGAGATGTAATTGGCATCAGACCGTGTGGGCTTGCTCGAATTCTGCTAAGCGCCACCAGGGGGCCAAACCGCAGGCGTTGATTAAACAATTGCGCTAGGAGTGCATTGGCATCGGTATTTTAATGCATTTCGATCATAATCTGTCACTTTCTTGAAACGGCGCTCTTCCTAAGCGATGTGCGTCTCCACACTGGGTTCACTGGCCTTTGCTGCGCAAGCTGTAAATACGCAGTCTTTCGAGTAGTTTTCGTAAGTGTTATGACAACAAACCGGATCAAAGATCCGCGAATCCAGATCGATAAACGACTAGTACTCAAAAAATCCCTGAAGACCACATCGAATTTTCCATAATGTTCCAATTAGCATTTAACGTATTTCCTATTTTCCTATGACTGAAAAATTCTCAATGGATCTTTGCAGGTCCATACCCTTTAAGATGATTTCTCACCAGGAGGCGCCACTAGAGCGTGAAACGCCATTTTCCACGCATGTTCCGTAAACAACTACTGCGACATCTACACTGCCCTTCCGGAGGGGGCGGGGAAGAATGTTTCCGGATAATCAAGACTTCCCCTAACCGGATAAAACTGAATATGAATGTGACACTGGGAAAAAATGGTTTACAGTAAGTGTCATTTTATTTAAGAAAATACCAATGTCCAGCAGAAATTTGGTTTTATATAGTGTTTTCTGTTGCGTATATAACCATGCCAAACGTATTTACAGAATGTTTACAAATGTTTTTGAACTAGTAAACAACCAATTTACTTATTCTCCTCATTTGTTAATGTTTTAAGTCTTGCCCGTAGTACTACGCAGTAACGTTTCCGGATAATGTGGTCTACTGTACTTGAGTTGAAGAAAAGCGGTTTCGCCCACTCGTAAAAGGGGCGCTTTTACGATATCCTTGATCCCGGATGTGACTCATTTTTTTTTCTCCATATTTTTTTTTCATTTGCCTTAATGTCGACTTATTTCATCAAAATATTGATTTGGCGGCGGAGGCGCCATGGGCTGCAAAAACAAACAGGAAGCTTGTTTGCAGTGCTAGACGCTGCGATCGTCCTGCGCATGCGCATGCGAGCTCCGGTCATTGTCTGGGATTTAATTGAAAGCGTTGCAACATTTGACTAATTTAGGCAGCGTGCATTTACGTTGTTTATGCCACGAATAATTAGAAGGCTATTTCACGCATCGAATTTGCAAATAGACCGCAATTGCGCGCACGATGGAGATTCGTGGTCAGTTTCTAAATTCTGATTGCAAAGTGCATCATCCAGTCATGTGGATGCAAGTATAGTTTTACGTGAAGTTCAGTTGAAATCCAAGCGAGAAAGTCGACGGTACGAAACTTGCTTTGACAACAAACAAAAATCTTGTGACTTCACTCAAGATTGAAAGTTGCATATGCTCCGAAGCGTGAAAAAAAGTTCTTGAAAACGAGAAATTTATGAGGCTTTAATTTTTTAACTTTATCTGAGCTGAAATTTAAATGCAAATTTGCATCCTTGCAGACAGCGCCAGGTTAAGCTCAACGGAATAAATGAGGCGTTCCGTTTATAAGGTCAATCATATTATATAAAAAAAATCCAAATAAGAAGCAGCTAAAGATGTGCAATGGACTTTCACTCCAACATTAATAATTCATGAATGCAAGAGACTAACATGAGATTAGCCAAGGAAATGAAAGAGGCAATACTCTTTATCCTCCATTGAATGAAAAATAAATGGAAATTGTTTGGAAATGTTTGGAACAAATTAAAATATAATTTTTGGTGCCCTTTAAGTTTTCATTAATAGGATGGAATTTGTCGATTTCATACGTTTTGAACATGCACCCTGTATAGCCTAACTGAAAATGCATACTGTGAGAATAGGCAATTTTTGGCTGCGTCTTATTTGCATCCAGAATTGTTTTCGAAGATAAATGCCTAACATTTTCGAAAAATAGTTGGCATCTTTCGCGCTAATTTCTCCATAGCTAACATTTCGTAAGTCTTGCTTGTGAAATACACTAGTTTGTTTTAAGTATTGTATATGCACCAAAATGCGGTATACTGTATATTTTTGTTTTGCGAAAGAATAATTTTCACATTAAAACTACGAATTTGAAGTAATTCTGTAAATGCATGGAAGGAGCTATAGCCAACTACAACAATTCCCCTTAATAAAAACATTGAAGAAATTATCTTAAACCTGTAAAGAAATTTGAAACGAATCATCGATTTTACCTACATGTATATGCATTTTACTTCCGTGAACATGAGCTTGAATTAATGACTAAATTTCACTCAGTCAAACTGCTTGAATATTGATGAGCTCTACGCGTGTCTAATTAAAAGCTATATTGCAGTGGCTAACGCCCTCTGGTCAATAGCATGTCGCCAACATAGTATTTTTGTACCAATATTAATATACCGGGTGATGCAAAAGGTGACCCATAAAAATATCCTAAAAATATTGTACAAAATAAAACTGTAGTGCATGTACAAGTATGTGCTATTTGGAATTATTAACTTTGTTCAGTATTATATAGACACGGATGCCAATGTTATAGCGTAAGAATCATTACATGTTGTGCCTTGTCAATTAACACATGCTGACACGCACATGTATTTACACACATGTTCTACATGTATTTCGAAAACGTTTTTGATCATTATGCAAATGAAATGCAAATTGCATTACCCGTTAAATTTTGGTGACTGCAAAATAGTGTAACACGTTGTTATATGTACATGTATAAGAAAACGTGTTATAAGATCATTTCGATTCCCATCTTCCACGTGTAAATTCCATAGTGCTTTTCCACTTTTGGGTCTCTAAATGCGTACAAGCTGGTTGAGTTAGATACTTTTCAGAAGTGTATAAGTCCCCAAACCGATATTTATGCTTCATGACTTTAATAGTGGGGCTACATACTGTACATGTATAATATCGTACACGCGTTCGTAATATGCGCAAAGGAGGGGATTTTATAAGCAGATATATTGCTCGGAGCGAGGCATACTTATAATGAAGTCGTAAAAACTAATTACTGACATGCTGTGTAATATGCGCTAATTGCGTAAAAAGCTTTCCCGGCGTATTATTACGTTAGATAAAATGCAACAAATACAGACGATGTACAAGTACATTGTATTATATCGTCTCATTGGCCAGCCTACGTTCTAATGTGCTAAACTTTTAATTAGAATATGCATGTAGTATAGGTATTGCTGAAATAACGAACAATCTTTGATGTGTGCAGCAACATTCGACTGAGGCAGATTTTATTTCTCATGGCTGATTGACTAATTGACCGTGGTAAACGCCCTCTGCAATCCACTGTACATGTATATCAACTGTAATCACAGTACTGTATACTGTACGTAATACCAGTATGGTCACTCCGTGTCGGCACCTTTCATGTTCCCATGTCCAGAAAATACGACTGCAGCGCGTGACTTGATGCGGCGGTGGTTGGAACTTGGACCCGATACAATCCGACGGGATATGATCGTATCGTTAAGTGACGTGCCACTCGCTCGACATAGGATAACAGATAGCCACAGGGTGCACAAAACTGCCCAATTGGCTAAGTATATAGCAATCCGTTTGAAAGGAGTCATAGCGATAAATGCATTTTGATAAAAGCAGACGCTGCCTACTTTTTGTCGTCTGCTGCAATGTTTTTTCTCACAGGAAGTTTTGGGTCCGGTCGCTAGTCGGAAAGTTGGCGCTGCGAAGATGGACATGAGGAATGCGCGGAGTGACCATACTGGTATTACGTATACTGTGCTGTAATTCCCAGCTTGACCTTCCATGGAAAAACTATTGGTAAACTGCAACCATATTTGCAACGAAAATCATCAGATCATGAATTACAATCAGTTTTTGAAAACAGTCTGCAAGCACTAGCTGTTTTCAAAAAAACAGCTAGTGCGTCTCGAGAAAATAAATAAATAAAGAAATTTCAGCATCTTCCGTTTATCCTCCCCTGATGAATTTCTATGTGATTTTTTTAATTACCCTAAATATCTCGGTGATATGTGCAACTTAATATCAGGGACAAAGTTCAAATTTGGAAAATAATGTATATGTTACTTTTATAGGAGTACTCAGACAGTGGCACTTTTGGCAGTGGTGAAGTCACGTATACGTGTGCATAAAGAATACATTCATCGCATGGTTTAAGAACAGCTATAACCTTGAGAACATTTTTTAAACGGTGTCGATTTCGCACAAGTGATTGCACGACATCCAAAAGTGCTCTTCGTAACGCTTCTGCCCGAGTACCCCTAATGTAAATCGAATGCTTTCTTTTATTCTATGTGTGCATTTTCTTTTAAAAACACGCATATTTGGCACCACTATTAATTCCTGGAATGTGTTTGAAACCCCTCTTAAAATAGCGAATGATGATGAAATTTCTCACGCTCTTCTCTGGAAGCGTGTTTCGGTGATGTTCCCCGTCGCAGAGTTGCGGCGAGTATCCGCGCGGTGGCGCTGCCTGTCCGTCGCCCTCCAGGAGCGCGTCTGGGCGCTCCTCTTTAAAATTGATCAGACGACTGCTGAAAGGTGAATGCACTATGTTGTTTTACCAGGGCCTCGCGCTTATTGATTTTACTATCACAGCCGCCAGACGGGAAAAGAGCGCGTTAATACCCCGACTCCCCCGCACGTGTGGTGTAGTACGCGGTGTAGTTTGGCGGGGATTCACGCGCTAGTGCTACTACACGAGCAGCGTGGAAAACCAACGGTTTGCATTCTTTGGTGCAATGGGGAAATTGCGCGAATTGGAATTGATTCGTAATTTGGGAAATGGCACCTTTTTGAAAACTGCATGACTCGTGCTAGAATAATCGATTCCACCATTTTATTCGCAGTTTCCCTTCCAGCTCCTCTCTCTCCCCTCCCTTCTGCCACCGTCGCATTTGCACAAATTCAGCATTTTTACCAAAAATGTAATTTCGAGTCGAATTAATCGATTCTTAATCATTGTACGGTTATTCAACGCCTGAGTTCCCCCGCGTGGCGTGCGAGGCAACGACCGTAGTCCTGCGCATTCCGTTAAATATTGAATTTTTCTTTATCCTTAATTAAAATGGCTGTTTTAGGGCCGCTTCTGAAAGCTTTTTTGCGGGAGAATCGATGGAAAATATTAGCGTAAGTGTTTGGGCGGGTATATCGAAAAATGCACGTACATGTACGTAATGTAAATGTTTTTCGGAAATACTTTTTTCCCTCCCCCCCAGGAGACTAGTAACTTTACGAATTTTAGATACATTTTCAAATTCTATTGCAGTATAGAAATTTTGCGAATCGCACTTTTGAAAGTCGCTGGCTGACTTTGCATGCAGGACTTCACGAATGCCAAAGTGCGAAAGCTTCTATCGGTGACTCTGAGTACCCCCAATATACACTGTATTGGAAAAGACCACTCGCAATAGTGTGGCTACGTGTATTTCTATATTTATAAAAAAGAAAACTTTACTGTACAAGTGCGAAACAGTTGCGCAGAGTTCGTTGTAGATGGCGCTGGTGTTCCGCGCGCTGCCTTCAAACTCTGCTATACTACGAAAAGTTTTTAGAATGGCTGGCTGTTTGAAATGCATTTTGTTGTTTAGAAAATGAATTGCGTGATGATTTCATATCTCGGCTATTTTTTTTAATGAATCTGTTGAAAATAATGCATTGTTTTGCAAGATTTAAACATGAACTCGTTAATATCAACGTGTTTTTAACGAAAGTGGCCTTTTGAAAAAGTTTTTCGGGTTTTGGGAAATTTTCACGTAAAATAAAATCCCATGACGCACGTGTCATGCAGTTCACCGCAGAGGGCAAACTCCTCGATTATGACGTAGAAAAGTCGAAAATGAAACTACCGAATTTAAAACATTTTGTGTAAATAACAGCCGTTATCAGCTTATCAGAAATTATATGATAGCGGGTATTTTACATAATAATAACGGCGCTGTTGCATTTGCAATGTTTTCCCTACTAGCTTGGACTTGATGCGCATGCACACCTCTATTGGGAAAAGGTTCATTTTTTAAGCCATTTGTTCCTTCTGTTTGTCCATCTGGGTTTCAGCAAGCAAAAAAGTTGCTGACGTCACGGATGGTTGCGTGTATAACGGTTGCAAATGGTAGTTAGTGCATGGGTGGATGTTGCGGGATATTGCATCCGTTGCCAAATTTGCATTTGGACTTTTTGTATACATGTAGCTCATCATTTTGTATGATGAGCGCCATCTGGCGCATTTTTTTGCGTCTCAAATTCTGTTGTTTAATATTAATGACTTCTAATGCGATATAAAGCAATCCGAAATGGTCATGAGTTTATTTGTACCTCAGCCCTCCTTAAGATTAGTCGTATTTGACAGGTTTTAAAGCGGCCATCTTGAATTTGGAGAAAAATGTGAGAAATTTGCGTATATTCTGAATTTTTAGTTAGAGCAAATCCTATGTGGGTATTTGGAACAAAGAAATGGTATAATAATGTTGGAATAATTTCAATTGTTTGCGTTTTTTTCAATTCTGAACAAAGTTGCTGAGCCCCAAAACGACTAAAAACTATTATTTCGAATCACAAAAATGTGATTTACATTTTACGGTATAGTATTTGTTTTTTACCGCCAAAAAACAATAACGATCGAATTTCCCAGTGAATCATGTTTTATTGACTCGTTATTTGATGTGTCGTGAATCATCCGTGATATTGCAGTTGTCCGTTTTGCAAAGTAAATTTCAAGTTCAATCCATGGCAATATAAACTGACAAAAAATCTTTAAGTAAAAAATGTTCGGAGTAAAAAAGGATACTCAGACATAAAGTAGAAGTCACGTGTGCAAAACGTGCGTTAATTGGTACGTTTTAACCTTGTGCGCATTTTTTTAAACCAATAAGGTGTCGATTTTGCAAACGTGACTTCACGACTGCTAAAGTACGATTCGTAAAGCTGTAAGAGTACTCCTAATATTTCTAGCGGTAACACAAATTGAAGTCAAACATCCAAGGTAAATTCTTATACAGTATGATCCTAACTTTTCTACCATGAGGCGAGGCAAAGCCAGACCCGGCTACTATTAGAAACCCCCGCTTCAGACTCCCGAACGGAATTTGCTCTCGTTGGGATTTACTGCTTTATCTTTATTATTGCGCATGGTGTTGTTTTTTTTTTTTCGTCAGTCGCTGCGGCATCGTCGTCGTTGGTCGCAGTCGTCGACCTTTATGCAGTTGAATGAATCCGTCCCCTCCCCCGTTTGTAATATTTGGACGGTGGCGGCGCTTTGTCAAATGTCGTTGCACCGTAGCCTTTTTTCGCTACCGACGCGCCGCTCTAAGCGATCATATTGGGTCCGCATCTGAATTTCACTCGGAATTACCAAAAATCGATTTTCCGGTCCTTTACCTTGGCTCGTCTGCTACTGCCTCCCTCGTCCGTTTTCACATTACATTCCATGTCTCTCCCATTCCAACGTCAAACTTACTCGAATCTCGCAACGCGACACAACTTAGAATAATTAGCTGGCGGTTGGTGAGCGACCCAGACCTACTAACCACCGATCAACCTAGTCGAAATTATAGAAAATTCCTTCGCATTATCCAACTTTTCGGGGATTCTCCGCCGTTTTTCCCGCGCTTTTTTCCCAACGGTTTGCGCAGGTAAGTTTGCTCTTTTCTCTGTTGCGCTTATTTTCGGCGTTTGGAACGGGGAGTTCTGAAATGGCAATTTCTCCTCTGCTTCCTCTGGCATGGGACAGACTCGAAAATAACGAAGTTTACTTTTCGGTAGTTTTCCGAAAAAAATCAAGACTTCGTTCACGGTGGCAAAATATGAATGGTGAAATTTCCAAGTTGAAAAAGTTGAAGTTTGTTCAACTTGTCAAACGCTCGCGTTTCATTTTGGAAAGTTGTTTGGAGCGGCGGGCGACGACCTTGTTCGTTGAAAACTTCAAGGTCACCGGCGTTAACCATTGCGCGATCGGTGTCAGACGCCACCTACTTTCGCCTCCTCGCGTGCTGCGTTCGCTGCGTGCATGGCGGTGGAAATCAAGTTGCGCTGTTTTTACGCTTTGTTGTTGCGTCCATGCGAAACACGTGCTTTTCTGTTTTTCCGTTATTGACCGTTGCGCTAAAAATAACTGTTGAAAAGTAGACGTTCTTAGACTTATGGTTCGGGGAGAAATTATTTAGTATATCATTAAATTTGGATGGACATTAATATATTCGATATCAGTACGCGTGTATACAAGTACGGTTTATGAGAGTTGTTTGCTCCAAAGTTCGTTGTACTTGTTCGGTTCTTGTTAGGGAAATGTTGACAGATGCATGTTTTTGTTTCAAAAATGTTTACGAATGCGGAATGCCTCGTTAATGTTGTTGTAACCTGTTATTTTATGGGTACTCGGACAGAAGCTTTACGAATGGCACGTGTCTGGCAGTCGTGAAATCACGTGTGCAAGATCGACGCGCTAATTGGTTTAAAAATTTCAAGGTTATCGCTATTTTTAAATCAATTAATGCATACCTTTTTTTCGCACGTGACCTCACGACTGCCAAAAGTGCCTCTATAGTTTAATTTCAGGATGATGGTAATTTTTTTAAAAAAAAACTAGATTAGTATCGAATTCTGGCTTGATAACTAAAAATTTCTGCGAATTGTTGTCGTTGATATTGCGTAGATGCTGCAAAACCAAGGTTAGATAAGATCATTAAAATAATTGCTGAGAAGGGGAGAGAGAGGTAAGGAAACTTACAGAGACATTGGTAAATATAATTTTTCTGGGGTTTTAATGTAAATATACTGCATGAATGATGCTCGAAGTTGATAGAAATTTGGGGGGAAATTGTTCTCAGATTAAAAATTACGCTAATTCCATTCAACATATACCATCAAATCATATTTAACGGAATCTAGTCTGATTAAAAATCGTGTGTATAACCCAAATTAATGCAGTAATCTCGTTTCAATCGCTCTAATTCGAAAATCTCATCGATGAAAGCTTGATGTATTGTTGATGCTCCAGACTTAGACTAATCCTGCTTTAATAGTGCAATTAAATTGAAGTTCAAGTTTAATTGCGAGCAGTTGCTAGTCATCAGTTTGATTAGTGTTTTATTGAATGATAAGCAGGTTTTGTTTTTGGTGTAAAAACTCGTAACAAAGATAAGCTTCGATAGACTTGGAAAATGAATACACAAAGGGGTCGAATTAAGGTATAGGTGGAAAAGGTACAAAAAAAATTGAAAAAAGCCTACAAAAAGTAAAGATGTATCTAACCCAGACAGTTTTTTTCACGAAAATCTGGTTTTGTTACCCAGTACTCGGAATTCTGGGTTCTTCAATGGCCAGAATTTAGGGGGAATTATCTCTGGGCCAATAACTTATACGTTAGTGGAGGTTTCATTGTCATCACGCCAGCCACCTGCACGCAAGTAATTCGTTTTCCTACTAAAATGGTGAAATACTTTATTTTGGCTTCAATTTTGTCTTGCATTTTCGATTTCCAAAAATTATCTACCGTTTAATGTTTAACTATTCGCACACCCATGGCGCAGTTCCAAAAGTATGTTGAATTTGCACTAAAAACGTCATCCGTTTTCTATGAAATTTGATGTAACGTCTACGTGTGTATATAATCTTTCGTACGTAAGTTAAACACGTGCAAAATGCTGTTATTTGAATGATAAACTTGGGTCATTCGACAAAAAAATGAATTTGGAAGCACGGTGCTGTTTTCTCTAAATAATGCATTACCTTACTAATTATGTCATTTGCATAAATGTGGAAAAACTAAGTTCGTAATTGCGATTAGTCATCATTTGGGCCAAGGCCAATTTTGCCATTCTGAAACTTTTTTTTGATAATAAAACGGGAACGACAATAGAATGATGAAAATGACATTGTTATTGTGCATTTTAAAAAGCGAATTATAATAGACGGATTATGAATAGGCTTATATGAACCGTAACAAAAACTTTCAAGGAAACTGTTCCTCACGGTTCTGAAAGATAACCCATATATCGTACATCCCATGTCTAACAATTTTTCCATCGAAAAATTTGGTTAACACGCAACTATCAATGGATTATTCATTTGAAGCTTGTTGATACAGATCATGGAGTGCATGGTCACAAATTCCCTATATGCGTGAATAACCAGGAATAATAAACAAAGAATGCAAAACACCAAATTTTTCAATTCAAAAATATCCTAACTTTCGCCATTATAAAATGTCCAAAAAGTTTCACCAAGATAGTGACAAAACAAAAAGAAAAATCGTATTGCAGGAATTGTACGATAGATGGCGTACCTAACAACGAGACGGAATGCAATGTCAGCTCTAAACTAATCAATGGATCGTTATAATTTTTATTTCAATTTTTAATTTGACAAACATCAAGTTTTTCAATTCAGAAATATCCTAACTTTCGTATTTATCATCATTAAGAATGTCATCTTTTGGGATCTTATTGACTAATCCGATAGATGGGGCAGCTTTTTAATGGGACGTAATGCCAAGTTGACTGTATAACAAATCAAAGTATCATTGTTGTTGTTTTTTGACTTTTGAATTTGACATAGATATATTTTTTTTCAATTCAGAACAAACTAATAAACTTTCGCCTTTAGCATCAGTGAAAAATGTACCTGTCAAAATCTTGATTCTTTTTTAAACTTTTGATTTTTGAATAATTGTGAATTTTTTTTGGAGTTGTCCGATAAATGGTGCAGTTTTTTAATGGGAAGTAATGACAATTTCAGAACAAATCAACGGATCATTGTTTCTTTTTTTGATTTTCATTTAACGAACATCCAATTTTTCAATTCAGAACAAACTAACTTTCTCCTTTAGCATCAGTAAAAAATTTACCTGCCAAGATCTTGAGTCTTTTTCAAACTTTGAGTATTGAATAATTGTAAAACATTTTTTATTTTTTGGAGTTTTCCGATAAATGGAGCAGTTTTTTTTAAACACAGTTTTTTTAAGGACAATTTCATAACAAACCAACGGATCATTTTTTTTAAATTTTCATTTAACAAACATCCAATTTTTCAATTTAGAAACATCCTAACTTTCGTCTTTAGCATCATTAAAAATGTAAATGCCAAGATCTTGACCACCGTGTTTTCACTCTTTTCCAAGATCTTTCGAAAACTAGAACACTAGTTTTTTAAATTATTTATGTCAAAATGTTTGAATTTTTTTTTGGACCACGTGCTTCGTTGTTTCGTTTCTCAAGACTTCAAAATTGCAAACAACGTTCAAGCACGACTTTATCGAGACCACGTGCCAGACACGGGAGCAAAAATTTCCGAAACGCTGCGTCACCCAAAATGAATCGCGAGATCGAAATTAATTTTTTTTCAAAATTTCCAAGAATTCGAACTTGACATTACGGTTCGTGAAACAAACAAAAAAAAGTTTCCAAAAAAGAAATTTTCGTTCGTACTTCATTGTTTACGAGCGCCAGTGAACTACATGCGGTGGTGCGCAAAAGATGCTAAGTAACGATAACTCCGAGTGAAAGTATCGCCGAAAAAAAAAAAAAACAACTTCGTATTTTCGAGTCATCCCCCGTGCGAGGTCTGTGGCCTCTCCTAATGCATTGCAGTCCGTCGTCTGATGAGCGGGGGCGGGTCGCTGGCTGGCTCCTCCCA
>JAQGAO010000534.1:0-32778 GCA_034697705.1 Ommatoiulus sabulosus | reverse complement strand
GGTACCCTAATGTATTTAATTAATTTTCTTAAGGTTGAGGCCAAAAAACGCACCGTTTGGTGGGCAGGAGCCACGTGATGATGAATTGACATAATAGAAAGTTGACATATTAGAGGTTGACAGAATAGAGGTTTTACTGTATCTAAAATTCAATCATTTTTTTGGCGGTTTCTGCTGACAATTTATATCCAAAACGCACGACACACGAATCTCATAATTTATTCTTTCATAATGAATTTTATAAATCCATGTATACAGTACAAGTTCATGAATTTAAAAAAATGAATTCCATATTTTCATGCATGGCGTTCTATCTTTAGTATTTTAGGTGCACATGTTCTCTGAAAATTCTCTTAGGAGTTAGACCGATATGATTAAAAAGTGTTATCGGCGATAACGCAAGTTTCAAGATGGACACTTTTCTTTTAAAAATTGTTGTACTGAGGATATTTCCCTTTTAACACATTTTGTTCACTGTTAGAGAAGTTGGGATTGCAAATTGTAAGAATTCTTTTTTTATGAATATTGACATGCTATAAATCCCTCATAGTTTGTAAGTGTGCGGCATTTTAGTTACTGTTGCTAACTGCTTAGGCACTCGCGAATAAATCAACAATACATTGAACGATATTTAACCTTTTTCTTCTGGATCGATTGCTTTACCACAATCGATGATTGTATGTGCACGCAGTACATTTTGCCATTTTAATATGGTTTTTAAGTAGCAGTTTATAAAAAATTCTTAAAGTTGGTATCTTAGTTACGAGACTATGTTATTCGAAAAGTCGCGTTTAAGTTGACTCGTGATGTAGTCGATATATTTGTTAATACCTCGTTCAATTAGGGATTGAACGATTGAAAAATACACCAATTTTGTTAAGTTTGTGTTAAATACGCCTGAATGGGATGTTTACAAGGATCTCGATGGGCAGATATGAAACGATCGTAAATTGTCTCAAAAATATTCTCAACTAAGGGGTATTTAGCATGCAGGGTTCCCCAGACCTAGAATGGAAAAGGGATTTTTGAAAAGTTCCGGGGAACTCAAGTAATTAGAAGCTAATAAAGTCAAGCTTGCAATGCAAGCACTTCAGTCGAGGAAATGTTTATTTAATAATTTTTGTTAAATCCCCTTACATTGACATTTGCATTGTCCGTGGTCGGAGAGATTTGTTTTAAAAGCTTGTAAAGTCAGAGAAGTTGAACATTTAATTTATGGATGAACCTTGTAAAGGCCTACGATCCAAATTTAAATTTCTATTCCCAGCCGTTCTTGGAGATTTGGATACCGATTTGGATCGTGTGACACCTCCCATCGACTTTCCTCTCCACCCAGTTTTCATAAATTTCAAAGCATATGCGCGTTAATTTATCATTTTGTAGTTGCTGTGCGACTTGTGAAAGTGGCAAACAGGCACGTCCTGTATGCGCTTCTACTTTTTAATTATATTTGCAAATGTGTATACAAGGGAGGATTTTTGACAGTATAACGTTAAAAATCATTATTTGTTATATGACGGGTCACGCCTGGCAAGCTCCCGTATGACGCCATTATAATAATTTTCGACTAATTGGCGCCAACGTGTGACCTTTCAATTTTTTTCTGACCCCACGATTTCCATTTTTTTGTTAAAAAAATGAAAATAAAAAATCAACTTTTCATGCCAGTGTTTTCTGTGGCTAAGTTAGCAATGTTACATTTGGTTTGAAAAGTCCGAAGCAACAGGATCATTTACACCATACTCATCGCATACAGGGAACCCCCAGACCTGGGAAACCTGGAAAAGTCAGGGAACTTGAAAATGTCTGGAGAAGTCAGGGAAGAATGACTAATTTTGAAAATGTCAGGGAAATTCTTCGTAGTTTGAGTGCAAATTTGCAAACTTTTCTGCGTTTTCTGAGGACAAGATTGCAAAATTTTCCACGCTTTCCGAGGACAAAATTGCAAAATTTCTCACGTTTTCCGATGATAAAATTGCAAAATTTTCAACGTTTTCCGAGGACAAATTTGCAAAAAATTTCCACGTTTTCCGAGAACAAATTTGCAAAATTTCCCAGGTTTTCCAAGGACAAATTGCAAAATTTTCCGTTTTCCAATTACATATTTTTTAAACATTTTTTAAACATTTTTAAAATTTTTGTATGTTAATTTTCAAAATTGTCATTAGTGAATTTTGCATAATATGTAATTTTTTTACATTGTCATTGGTCAGGGAAATTTTTTTATAACTTTGAATAGTCAGGGAAGTTGAAAATAAAATTTTTGGGGGAACCCTGTGTAGGCAATCGGTTTTGCAAAATTGACGTTACACGAAACGTTGATTATCTGTAGGAAAAAATATCATTAATTATTTAAAATATTTAATGGCTCGATGGATATTCCGGGGAAGTAGTGATAATGACTGCATGACATACATGTACAGCACATGTAGTTGAAATTGTCCTATTTCATTGAAAGATTCGGCTGTTGAGCTGAAAAGCTAAAGAAAAGCGCATCTTTTTATGGTCCAAAAACTTCAGACATTGTTGGAAATAGGGTTCCGATAATGACATCAAGCAGCATTTGTTTGAAACATTCGTGCAAGAATTCATCTCGTATAGGCACAGAGGAGAAACCAGATTCGGTTTTATGTTCAGAGAGATGGGCATAGGGGGTGAAAACACGCACGTACGGCACTGGTTTGTTTTATGATATAGATGCTAACAAACAGACAAGTGAAGTTCAAACGTTCATGTTTGAACATGACGATTTCATCGTAAACATTCCTTTTCGTGCAATTTTGAGTGAAAACACATCGGCAAAATGCGGTTGTTGCACGAGCATTTTGTCATTAAAAAGGATGGAGAGAGAAAAAAAAGTGCCTAGGCGAGCTTGACTGCAGGAATTATCGTTTTTATCTAAATCTAGCTCAGGAATGAAGACGAAACTGCAATATCTTTCACCCCCTAGTTTAAGGCTTTGCGAGGAATTTTTTCCCTCCTACTTTTTTACCAATTTTATTACAAGTATGTAGACACCAGGAAGTTTCTACAATCTGTGTAATGTACATTTTTTGGGTAACGGAAAGAGCATCACCCCATACCTTAGATGCCTGTGGTATAATGAATGCTATATGGCCAGATGTAAGATAACCTCCAACTTTTGTTTCTAATTTTCAGCAGTCGCCGCTTAAGTGAAATGATTAAATTTTTTTACATTATAAAAGCAGTGGATTTTTCCAGTCGAGTCGATTCGATAATTGCTGAGCGCATTAAATTTATATTGTCAAAAAACTATTGTGCGACAACGGAATCAAGGTGTAATGCATACTCAAAACTTTTAATCTACACATACTGCATGCAGTATGCAGTGGAACCTCATTAAAAAGAGCTCACTTTACGTAGTTTTGATAGTATAAATTCAGTGCTGAACCTTATGTTAAGTTCTTAATTCCGAATTCGGATATTAAAAATTTTCGAGTTACCAACCATTAGCGCTATGTTACGTTAAAACGGGAAATTCCCCCATAAAAGTTGCAGGACCTTCCCATTCATATACCTGGTGTAATATTTCATCTTAACCTCGATAAAACTTTATTTTTTATTGTTTTGAAGTCCTGTTTTGTTTGACTTCTGATAAAACAAACTATGTTTTAAGCGAACAAATGTTGATGTCCCTTAAGATTCGTCTTAACCAGGTTCGGTTTTATAAAAGATAGTGTTAGGAATCCATAGTATGATCAGATTATCCTGATCAGTTGGATTTACACGAAAATAAATTGAAGACTTAGCTTTTAATGAAGTTGAAATGCTGCCTGTTTCTGTTCGATTACATTTCGATTTACACTTGAACTTTGCCAAACTGCAAACATAATTTATACGCAACAATAAATTTGGTAATTGAAGAAAAGAACAAAATAGGAGAAAAGGGAATTAAAGTTGATAGAAAAAACGCAAGAAAACGTGTCATCTTTCTTAGCCCGTAGGTGGATCAAACAGGCAATTAAATTCTTTTGCGTTCAAATGAAATAATACACACTGTATCTTATTTAAAGGTTTAGATAGCTATTTTTAATTTTAATTGATAGTTCTGAAGTTTCTTATCTTCCTTAGTTTTATAGGCATGCATGAGGGGAAAACGGGTTGGCAAGTTGACCTTGGTTACATAATAGTTTGATTGCTGATGGATATGCACTTGATAAACCTTTGAAATGGGAAAATGTAAGTATTAAGATATCTTGAAATAATTATTAATTGCTCGGTTTTTTTCTAATCGTTGTTCACCAGCTCAAGGATGCATTAAATTGAATGAAGTTTGAAATCTAATGTACGTCTTCATAAGATGCCATGGCGCACACGCACGTACATGTATAACCTTTAATTCATTTTATTGACTAAAGGCTAAACTCTTTGAAGTACTGTAAATTGGTGTTACAAAATGACCGATCATTTGTTAAAGGTCCCCCGAATTTGGTTAATACATGTTCAGGATTAGCCAACCCGTGGTTTGTTTTTTCGCTGAAGGTGCGAGCAGCGCCCCTGCAATTGTAGTTTTTTTTTCTCTTTTGTCTTAAGTTTTATAATTAAAAAATGATTCGCAACATAATGGCTGCTCCGCAACAGACATTCCACAGAAGGCAACTGTTATCGTGCGTCATCGGTCAAAGAGACTGGGGTTTACTGGTTGCTGGCTGTTAATTTTTACTAATCTTGTTGGTTGCCAAACTTTCTTCTTCGCAAAATAGTTTTTAATACACATGACTAATTTATAGCCGCCAATTACTTTAAAAAAAAACGTATGGGAATTCTGGAAATCACACGTTCGTGGAATATGATTCCTAAAATATATCGAATTACGATTCTTAAAAGGCATTATTCAAGACATAATATCGTAGTTTTCTGCTCATTTTCATTTTTGTTGTACATGTGACTTGTTAAACGGAAATCGAAGCAATTTTTCGCACTTTTATGTGTCATCTGTTCGTGTAAAAATCTTAGTTTGTAAGTTTTATCCTCCCTCTCCTTTACGACACTAGTAAAATTATCTGATGTTTATAATACGAATTTTTACCAAACACTTCTCGGTATTTACGTTTCGACGTAACTCATTATAACCCCTGACCACCAGCTCATAAATTTGGCCATTGTTTTCACTTTACACCAACCAGGATGACATCTTAGTGCACTTTGCAGAAATTCCTCGAGCAGTAAAACAACAATCATGCACGTGTCGTTAATTCGGTATCAAATTAATTTGACCCCAGAGTTAAGAAAATACATATTTTATAAAAATAAAACTCTCACTAGATCAATTATCAGCTCGTGGGTTTTGTTTACAGTTTCCTGTACTCTAACCTAGGTTTTACATGGAATGCATTAGAACAATCAGCGAATATACCGTCTACTGTATTTTAATTTAGGTCAGTTTAGTCCTATGGCAGTAGAATAAGCGTACCGTTTTATTTGGTATTAATTGTAAGCCATTTTGAAAAGCGTTTTTTAATCCAATAAATATAGCGTCATATTAACCGTAGAAATTCATGGGAAACAGCATTTTTGTGTTTGCATAATAGGATTCGTTATTTTCAGAACAGTTCATCTTCAATTTCAAAATGTTAGGGGAAAATCCAGGAAAGCTTAATTCGAATCTGTGTGTTATTTTAGATTCATAAATTTATCATTGTGTCATAGAAATGATTTACCAAGTCTTAAGATAAACCTATGGACATGTCAGATTGTGTCGTGTGTGGAAATTGTTGTTCGTAACGCAGTCATTTCGAAGAAATAGCGAATTTCATGTATTTCGCTCAGATCAAGTACATGTAAAGTGAAGCAAAACATTCTATTTCTTTTTTTTTTGCTTCAAACATAATTTGAAATTGTTCGATCAAGTTGAGTAAATTGCAGCGAGAAACTCCTTGCATTTCAACTACAAACGCACTTCTTTGTTAGTAAAACACGTTTTCAAATTATCATCATTCGCCGCATAAGCACAAACTTGGATAATCAACTTGAAAATTTATTCAATAAGTTTGCAGCTCTTATTCAATAACGCAATAATTATCTGGGTAAATCCGGAAGAAAACTTGCAAGATGATCGAAATAGACGCGTTAAAAACGCTGAATATGAACTGTTGGGATTATAAAATATGGGTCGGGATGAGTTTTTTTTCTTCTATCTCGCTTTATTAAACGCCAATATTCCTAATAAATATTTCAAAAATGGGATTTGAACCGGATCAAATTGCGGTTTAGAATGCGACGGCATGTTTGCGTTGCACACACTCACTGAGGCGACGAGAAAAATTAGTGATGAGCACACGCACTATCCATGAATAAATCATTTTGTTTAATAACAGCGTTTTGAGCATTTTTGATTGGCCCACACGAAGCGTCTTACTTTATCTCATTCTCAAGATTCACCTCATCCATTAAACATGAAGTCCAAATGGCGCTAGGAATCATTTTTCACCACTTTTCTTTTAATATCTGATCGATTGACGATAAGGTTCTAGCATATAATTAAAAGAATGAAAAACAATAGCGTTTGAAATGAGACCAGATTATACATTTACGTTTCCGTTACATCATTGTAGGATTATTGACCACGAACAAGCTAAAACCGACCAAAAGGTTATTCTTTTTGTTACGGAAGGGATCTTGCGTGTCACGATGAAATGTTGGTCATTTAATTACACTATTGTGTTTTGAACAACAATCAATTTCTTACATGTTTCGACATTTTGCCAGAAAATGGTAAATAACTTCATCCATTCTTCATTTTGGTTGATTCTTGAGTCAGCATTATCTCCGAGTTCAGCGAGGCTTTGATTCATGTTTCCAAGTTATTAAAGTAGCAATTACTTTCGGTCGTTTACCTTTCACTTTTGAACTCATTAATATTTTGTATATCAGGCTGGAACGCGCGCTTTTACATCGGTAATCTTTGTAAGGAAAAGACAGAAGTTTTTTATGCGTTTGTTGTTTCTATTTTCTTTCTCAAAGGTTTATTCGCTATAAAAACGCTGTTTTATTTTTGAAAACTTTTCGTAATGAAATCCGAAGAGAAAAAGCAGAAATTCTTGAACGCCCACGCATATGACGGTACGAATAGCACTCTCGTATCCATTACAAAGTAACGTTTTCACCGGAAATTCCCGAATTCGCTTATGGATACGAGCACTGTTGACTTGAATGACCGATTTTTTGGTAAGATTACATTTTCTCGCCAAAATCTACGCGATGCATCCGTCGTCACTACGACACGACTTTCGGTAAAAAATAGTTTAGAAATATTCTGGAAAAATAATTCTATAATTGTTCTGAAGGAAGGGGGGATCGTGTGCTGGGATAATTAATTAGTTCCGTGAGTAATGACCTAAAATGAAGAATTTTCTAAAATGTTGGCAGCGCATTATCTGCGACTTTGCAAAAGCATATAATGCCGGTACAAGCTCAGGACAAAGAGGAAGGTTTAAAATGTCCTTTTATAAAAACTTGGAAAGATGGCAACTTTTTCAAAAAAAAAAGAAATCATATCCTACTGAGATTCTGAAGTAAATGCCACCATTAGTCGTGCTTGGCATGTGGTCGATCTCAAGTTCTGCTTTGTATCACATATAGTGCCATTTATTTTTGAAGTTTTTAAAAATATGGTACAGTATAAGCATGAACTATATGAAGAAGTAGTAGATGCTTTGAAATGCAAGAAATTTCTTTGTCGGTGAATACGTATAAATGACTTTAACCACCATAAAAAATCATGACGCGTGTTTCGTCAAACTCTGAAGTAGTTTTGTTTTTACGAAGGCGTGTACTCGAGCATAAAATGAAATTTTAAACCATTTTTATGATATGACAAGAACTTTGCTATATGCCATGGCGTGCTGTACCATCAATGGCCATTCATTGACACTTGTGATCACGATTAAACCGAGCCAGGGTTGCATCTAATACTGTTTGCTAATTAATTCAATTGAACAATTGAACTAAAATAAACACACTATGAGGTCATAAAACAGATCTAAGATTGTCATTGCTAAACATTTGGATTTTGGTTAAGAGCAGTCTCGTGTGTCATGATACTTGAGATAACTTTAAATTGACTCATTACGTATCTTCTGTTCCAGAGATATTTGCACGAAGGACGTTTTACAGATATCTATTATTTCGTTTGAACAGCCAAAAAATATATTTGACGATGACACGTCTCAAAGAGATCGTTATTTTAATCAGCATTCGAAAATACAGTACATGTAGTTGATGACATTTTATTACTACTGTATTTTCCGTTTTAAGTCGTATCCCACCTTCGGAGACTTCATACGCCAAATCCCTCCATTGGAAGTGACGGCAATGAAGTTTACCGGTGAAGGATTCACAGGGTAATTCACCATAGCTTTCTCCAACCCTCGCCATTTACCCGGGCTTTGGGACCGGCAATGATGGCCAAATACTTCACTATGCGTGGCTCGGGAAAAACCTAAATAAATAGGAGGACGAGATGGGAAAGGACAACGGCCATGACCGATTAATTACAGGAACCACTCCAGCATTCGCAAAGGAGATTGTGGAAAACCATTCATGGAAAACCACAATGAGGATAACCGACCCAGGAATCGAATCTGGGTCTACCGATTGCAAGGCGAGAATGCTAACCATGCACTCAGCCACCGGCACGGTAAGATGGCGTTAACCAGTGTAACCACGGTTACATTTAATTATCAATTCACTAAAACGATGTTTCCAAGTGTTGTTTAAATATGCCACCAATGATGTATAGGCATGCTGCCTATGTATACGTAATTGAGAACCATTTTATGTACGATAATTTTGAGATTTGAATTCCTTGTCAAGCATTGAGTATCATGTAGCTCGTGTTTTGCGATGACATTGATTAGATCCATGTTTAAAAAACGATAACATGGGATGGAGTCTACTAATCTAGTATCCTTTTTTGAATGGACTTTGTCCAATCTATTTAACGACGCACAAGGCGGGTATGCGAATGATCATTGTGTCGAGTGATACAATTACGATTAATATGACAAATATGACTTAAGTGATCATTGCGCAGTGTACTAGTTTTTTTTATTAGCAAACAGTACTGTGGGACCAGCTCACCACTGCTTACTGAGTGACCCATGCGCACGAATCCATTTTAGGGAATCCCGAAATGAGAAGTTTCGAAGTTCTAATATGCCAATCATTTTTCTGAAATCGCGTGAGCAGTTGACTCGACCTCAACACAGTATACGAAATAAGAGTGTCCCTACCTGTACTTATATTTCGTATACTGTGACCGTCCTCAGTCCGGATAAAGACCCCCATCAGAGTATAGCCATACTAGCCAGAAGCTTCACGTCTTTGGATGTCTCACTGTAGGCCTAATCTTTCCTCGTTGATTAAATATCTATTGACAAGCTTTTGTAAATTTCTTAAGTTCGCTTATTGTGGCGAGCCATTTGATGCCACCAATCGTTCTTTTCACCAGGCGGTGCTGCTTGCTCGTAAAGCTTAGAGAGCTCTCAAGTAGGCCTACGGCTGACACCATGAGGGAATTTGCCAAGAATATACAGTTTATTAAATGAATGTTGTTTGGTTGCCCTATATTTAATATTTCTAAACGAAATTTTCAATGAGTACATAATGGGTTTTAAGTGGTGCCCGAGATAGGCCGATTCTGTGAGAACATCCTGCTTTTCTGCGCATTTAATCTTGAATTGTCGAGAATCTTTTAACGGGTGTTGCTACGAGTGTGCATGTCTGGCTGTTCCTGAACGCGTTTAGTGTCGACATTTTTCCATTATCATCTAATTTCCTGTCTCATAAATTTCGCCCGAAATCGTTTAATGATTGTTGGCAGCCAACTTAAAAACGACAGATCCTCGCATATATTTGCGGTTTTATATATTATACGGCCAATGATGATATGCTTAAAATACCCGAAATTACACGTTTCCTGATTAAAATCCTAGTACCACTAAGCAGTATCGAGCAAGAGGATAATTATAGACGAACCCACGAGGTTCACTTCATTCTCATGGTGCTGTGCTGCAAGTTCCAGTCGAATTTTCTGATGAAATCTAGTTCTCACTGACTGTATTTTAGCTTATGCGTTTTTTAGGAAGTCTATAAGTGAAGGCGTGGGAATAGTAACCTTTTCTTTTGTTGTGTACCTGCTACATTTGTTGTCTGTGGCAGTATATCACTCGACATATTTCACAATACATGTCTAAGTTTGATTGGTTTTAAATACCACGATCGATGGTGACTAATTTTTACGTTTCGGACTCGACGATCGAAAAAGTTTGGTTTACTAGAAATGCTGCAAGCACAGAGAGCTTTTCAGTCGTTTTACAAAATCTGAAAAGGTTGCATCTTGATAATAACTGCTCATGTACATCCAAGCCGTAAAATATGACCCACCCCATATAACGTTTATATTTTTCGATCATGGTTCTAATGTTTACCACAGTCTGGAGTAAACTGTATTTAATTAAAAGTGGATATGTGGGAAAGTATGTAATTATGCATTTTACAGTTATGATTAGATAGTAAAGCAGAATTCGTGCGCATGTACACATGTATGGAAAATGGTTAACATCAATTGCAAGTCACTGTATTTATTTAATGCCATGATACAATTTAGATTTTAAATTAGAATCCTGCCTATTTAAGGGAATTAATATTGATATCTAAAATGAGGACATATTGATTATGTAAGCATATAATACGTTGTATGTGTGCAGCAAATGTCGTCTAACTACATGTACTGTATACTCTTGCGTGAGCAAATATTTGTGGAATATTGTCACGGTATCAAATTAAGACAATTAACGGTACACAATGGTATTAATTTGGTCTCAATACTTAATACGCTGACATGGTTTTTACTTATTTTAAGAACTGAATTGGAGTTAGTATTGATTTTAACGGGGAATTTCAATTTTTTTTAATATTATTTGAGATATTATTTGAGATCAAATATGGTATGCATTAGAGGCATTTGCAGCCCAACAGTGGAGTTATTTAGATTTGAACTGTAAATTGACGATAGTCAAAATAAGCGGATTAAATTTTTTAAAAGGAAGAAGATCCTATTTGGAATTTATGATTCGCCAAAAATTGCCAGCATTTGCTAGGTGATCTTGGAATCTGACACTGATCATCAACTTTTTTTATTATTGTTGGGATGAAATTATAAAATGAGCTTTCATAGAGTGATACTATGTTTTCGTCGTATTGGATTTTTTTGAAGTTAACCAGAACTCAAATAATCCTCTCGGTTTTTTACTCAACGTGCTTAATGCCCTGCAAGATCAGCCGTTCATCATTTTACACATTTTTATTATTTTATTATACATGCATATGCTGTATGACACCGATATACTACGCAACCATAACATCGGTATCATCATTACATGTACCAAGAGAAATTGTTCTATTTCTCACTAAATATCCCTCGTATTACGACGGAATGCGTAAAGTACCTAACCCCCTAATAAAACACACCCTTAGAATCATCTGTCGATTGAGTTGCATGCATAAGATTGATCAAGAGTTGGTTGTAAAAAAATGTGAAAGGAAAATGGCTTAAAATCCAAAACAACACTCAACAGTATTGGCCAGACAAGAAACTCGCTTATCAATTGCAAATAAAAACATTGAACATTGTTGAAAAAAAGCTGTATACTGTATATATATATACAGTACCTTTAACTGCAGTTTTTTGTTGAAATAAATATATTTCTCCAACCGATCTTAATCTAAATTTCTCTAACGATCGAGTCAAATCCACCATATACCATTCAAAATTATGATGGTTTGGAGGGAATTCTTGCGTTGTGAAGCGGGTTTCAACGGTATAGTGTGCCGAGTTTTACAACTTAAAATTTTGCTATGAACAGACCTGTACTAAAAAGCAATCTTTCAGAATTTCTAAGTGCGAAATGATTGGACAAATTGTCAGAGATGTTAAATAGTTAATCGGCAATTGTCTTTGAAATTTTAAAATTGTCACTTATTAGATAGCCAATGCCAATTTGATATGAGCAATAAAATGCATGTATTAAGTCCGCAATTAATTAGGCTTTTTCTGGGGTAGTTGACAACGTTTTTTTTGCTGGAAGTTCTCCAATAGATACGCGATTAGTTAGAAGTAAGGCATTAATTTGGCATTAACCTTCACGCATTATACATTTGCCAGTACAAGCACCATTTTAGTGTGGTGGTAAGCGTGAATCGCCTTTATTTGCTGCACATTAAAGGCACGTGAAACGCGCATTCCCGGAACTAATTGATTTAGGAACTTTATCCTAAATCTAACGTTCCTGTAACGTACATGTACCTGTATACTTTGTAGTTACGAAGAAGACCTTTATAATACCTTGGTTCTAAAAGAAGTGGTGCCATGAGCTTTTTTATACAGTATATAACTACAATCCTACCTATATCCTACCTATCCTACCTAATTCTACCTATATACCTATTGCATTAGATGTTTATTTTTAATACATACAGTATATTATATACTATTGGCTAATCCAAATGATTTGAAACGTATACCTTAGCTTTTAATGGCTATGCCTGATTCTCACAAGTTGTCGGTTCTTCGCGCATGGTGGCGCAGCAATGTTGTCCAAGTGCATTAGCGGGAAGTTTAGTCTATTAATAATTGTAGTGTCTTATCTGTGATTGTCTATGACGGCCATAAATTCGCCTCACCTGTAGGCCACCACGACCGCATAAAACTCAATTCAAATTTCTCTACCCAAAAATATTTAATCCATGACTTCATCCCTTTGCACACGTTCCCCCCATGATACAAAATCATTATAGGCCTAAAGATAAACTATCTACCCTCGCGCGTTATTTTTAAGTTTTGGTTTTTATTATAACCGTATAATAAAATCAAAAACAGGCTATTGTTTACAAAGTGAATGGTGTGAAATTTCAAATAAAATCTCGAAGTTGTCGTCACCCACTTGCAACGGGTGCAGGCAGTACCAGGGCTCTCTGTTTGATTGTTTCAGCATTTTTTGGCTGATACCCAGAAATATGTAAATTCATATTTTAAAACGAATACCTTCGAATGGTGCATTGCCTCTTATTCCGAGTTATTTTAATTTTTTGTTTTATTATTTTTTTTTTACTTTTAGCATTCGTGCGAAAACTGCTTTCGCCATTTATTTATGATGATTATGAGGAATAATTTCACAAATGTCATTTACATCGAGGAATGCGTGTCTTTAGCATATATCGTTTTGACGCCTTTTTTTAAATGTTTGATTACGTGACTAAGTGGGTGTTTCAACCCTTTTGTCATCCTAGCAGTTCAACTCAAACGGGTTTCAAAGCTGGGACGTTTTTTCCCGTTCGTGGAAGAAATTTTAATTGAAATCTTATGGCACATTCAGAATGCATGGGCGGTGATATGGCAGTTGTCGTTTACCTATCTGATGTTCACCTGGGTCGTAATTGAATTAAAGTCGTTTCGTAAGGCGAGCTTCTATGAGAAATTCTTTCAAAAAATTCTGAAGTTTCTAAAATATCACTACGGTTTTATGTAGCACCTCAGGTTAACAAAATAACAAATTAGAGATGTAACACCTGCGCTACTGAATACTACCTATAGTAATACTCGTCTTATTTAACTAAAATGAGAAAAAGTAATTCCAGGAATATTTCCATTTAAATCTGAAACTTTCAAAAGGACGTTTCTTATTTGTTGTTTCCAAGATGCTGTCTGACCGCAAAGTTCATAAGAGGCATAAGACCCCTAGGTTCACGCGTACGTTTCTTAGAATCTTGGGAAACATATGGTTAGGAAATGTGAAGGAATTTGACGAGCCGAAAATAATAATGAAAAAATATATAAAATGACCGCAAATTTAAAAAAATGTTATATAATTTATTATCGTTGTTTTCCTAGATAAGTTATGTTACCTCGCTGTTAATGCATTATAATACAAACATGTATTTATGGTCAGAAGAAAATGCAGTTTAAATTCGGGGAAATAAGGAAAGTCAGGGGATTTTTTTTTGTTTTGTTACAGGGATGCTTGTCGTACATGTTATGTACATCATACGTAGAAGAATTAAACAATTAATGTCATATTTATATTTTATCAGGCTTTCATCCAAACTTTGACATTCGAACGTGCTAATATAATGCTATATGCAAATTGCAATTTATTTCTGATAAAAAAATCTAAGGGATCTTGAACACGAGAATGCTGTACAAGTGTTTTTATTCCTGCGCTTTGAAAATCAAGGCGTGAATAAGACGTGAATAAGAAGAGAAGGACCTTAAAGATGAAGTACTTAAAATTCATTCGGGACGTGAATTATGGACATTTAAAACGATTACGATCTAATTTGCGTAGTGTAAATGTGATCACGTGATGAGATTGGTGACGCCTTGTCATCTTAAATGTCCATGTTGCTTTCCGCGAACATGATTTTATTTCTCCTGGATATTACCTTATTGTAGAATCCATTAATTTTTGGAGATAACAGTCACTCGTTATGCGTTTGGAAGTTGTTCAACTCGCTATTTATTGTTTATTCCATCATATACGGGGTCGCGTGTGGGCAGAAGTTAATTATTCCAGCAAATTGTTCTGCATCTCGTGAACCTGTTTTCTGTTTGATCCATTTTCCACGGACGTTTCGTTGTTCAGTCTTCTTCATCCTTTCCTCGCAAAATAAGAATTCAGTTGATTTAAAAATCTGCTCTCCCTGCAAAATTCTTTGATAAAAAACCTTAAGTTTTTTTTATTGCGCGTTTGCAAAGACATGCACCTTTTTCGCCAAGCTATTGTATACAAATTCAAAGACAATGAATTCTTGCAACGTCTGGTTAGGCACGTGTCACCACCTATCATCAGCCTCATCATCCTTATTTGCATATTTCAAACAACTTTTTCCTACTCCTATCTACACGCTTCAGCTGGATGTTGCGACATGAATGGCGCACTTCTGCTTTTAGTTTTGGCATAAAAAAATTAAGCAGGTACTACGAACTACGTACACCTCTCTGTACACTGTTCTATAGGATCTATTTTGGGGCCTGTAGGACTATAAGCAGAGACTACATAAAAACGGTCAGAACAATGAAGAGCGTATTAGAATTACCAATGACTGACTTCTTGTAACAGCCCTGACGCGGATTAGAACACTTAAGATTAGGCAAGATTTTGATGTTTTTAACTTATTTCATTGCTGTAATGCCTGATTCACAGTGAAATCGACGAACGGTGGGGACGGTTTTCACGCCATCTTGAAAACGTCAGAGACGACTTGAAAGGCGGGGCGATGACGACAAAATGACGTAGAAAATTTCGAATTGCACCCGAGTCACAGTTCGTCGATGCATTGTGAATAGGGCATAAGCCAACATGTGCAGCTATAGGTAACCGTGACGTAAACACCATGAAAGACACCCTCGTTTCAATTAAAATCATTTTATAATGGAACACTTTAATGAGTGGCACTGAAGTACATGTACATGTAGAAAAACTCAGCAGCTTGGAAATTTCGAAAATAAATTTCACTCACGTACTCTCAAGTGGGTTACAATTCAACTACAAATTAATGATTAAATTGAAACCATTAACATTTCTTAATTGTATATACTGTACATGTATATACCGTGTAGCTGTCGTGCATCAGTTTTTTTTTGTTGAAAAATATAAATTATTTCTTATGATAAAAATGGCCACACGACGCTCCATCCTATTGGCGATAACGTCAATTCTGATAGTGTAAGCATGTCTGTGTAAAACGGCGCATAAAATTAGTCACCCAAATCCAATTTTTCGGTCAAATTCATTTGGTGCGAAATCGTCGAGCTCGCTCAAATTTTAATTAAATTGGAGATAAAATGTCGATGCACTTCCCTGAAAAGCTTAACATTTGCTCAAGAAATTGATAGGCCTAATCGTTATTTATTTATTGGCGCTGAACAGGGTGTAAGATTATGTAATGCCTAGACGAGTGCTAGCCCAGAGGGCGCTGCCTGTAGCTCGTGGTGGAGAACAATTAAGTTGGAAATTAATAACACTTAACCTGTCGTGCATAATTAATCACCGCAAATTCCGGATAAATGCCAGATGAAGGGAACTGAAGCCATCTATCTGAGCGCGCCAGATGCAAACCGTCGTTAGGAAAAATAAGCGAAAAAATGGCTGGGAAATAGGCGAGGGCATTTAGAGAAGAAAATTTAGCTAATTTAATTTTTCTTTTCTCATTAATCAAGCTTGATTGGGGAATTCCGACCAAACAGGGACCAGCAAGGATTAATTATTATTGCGGTGGCACTGATGGAGGAATTATAAGCCCATGATGCCACCATCGAAAAGCACACTGCTCTCCAAGTCCAACATCGGTTACACTGTGGCGCCATCCGTGGCCGTTATGCCCACCTTCCCTTTTTAATTGATACAAATGCTTCTTAATTTGACAATAGGTGCAGTGCTTTAGCCATTTTTCTGCTAAATTATAATAACAGTGCGTTTAAGGTCTCTATCATTTCTTTTTGCAATTTTTAATTTTCAAACGATGCCGTTTTAAGTCAGTTTCTTACGGCGTGTTGCATTATGTTTTGCCATCTTCCATATTTTGAATTATAGTTTATATTGCATTCCGACGCTCTGTAAATTTTCACTATAGATTCCAAATGTTGGGGCATATTTAGAAACTTCTTCTTTATAACGCTCTATATAATTAGACAAACAGTGGAATATAATTGGATTATAGAATATTGAAAGATGAAATATGTTGCAATGTCTGCTTATATTTTCTAAAATACTATTGGCCTAAATGAATAATCTATTCCATTATCTACATGAAAGCATACGATTCGTACATGTACTAGCAATAGCAAATCCAGCGGAAATCATAGGCTGAATTCCCAATTGTCAAAACGGGTCCAACGAACACCTCTTTCCATATACTAGTACATACTGTACATAAATTTGGCGCATGCAGAAAAAGCTGTAATCCTTATGTAATGGATGGTGATGGAGAGCTTTAGAGCTCCATATTAATGGAGGAGACCAAACTGTAGTTAACTGCGGTGTGCGTGTCAGCATATATTCAATTCAATACCCTGCAGTCAGCACATACAGTGCCATGTGGTAGGGGTATATTATTTCGCTGATGAATTAAAAGTGAAATGTTGCCTCATCGAGGCATAGGAGCCATGTCTGTTCATCAAACCTCACGACTGTCAAATACGTCATTTACCATAGTGGTCTACATTATTTAAATGGAATTTAAGTTATCGAAAGAAACATTTTGTTGAATAATATAATTCAATCGAAATACGCTGGTCTTAATCTTAATAACTGCTTAAAATTTCTAATAAGAAAGATAATATAGAATCGATGAAATGATCATTTTATATCAAATATAATATGATATGCATGCCTAAAAATAGTTACATATAAAGAGATACAACGTACATGTATTACTACGCTCACCACCATTGCTAGTTTTAATTTTAAATGTATATAGCCTGTTCACTATTTGATGAAAATTATTATGTACTCTGTATGTACATTGTATATATTTTGATCAAGTCGTATATAAGTCCCGGGAAGTTGGCGATTAATCCTTGAAACAAATACAAAGAATTAGATTTGTAAAAAGCGATAAGCCCGATTGAACTCAGTCGGAGTTCTTTTGAAAGTGACACATGTACATGTATTTTTCTCCATAATGTCCTTAAATTTTAATGCTCGCGTGAATGCGCACGTAGGTGTCAGCTTGCTAAAGAGTGTCGTTCATTCGATTAATTCGATAACAGTTAATGTTTGGCGTTGCATTATTAAACCATTGCCAAGTACTGTAGAAGTTTGTTTTTTTATTTGAAAAATGCTTTTAGCCTTGCCCACCAAAATATTAACAGCCTATATTATCTTTATTGGCTATTATTACGGACATAAAAGACGTGGGCCAATGGAATGTTGGGTGAGGGAGGGGGTGGAAGCTGTGGGGGCCAAAAAAAAAAGAAATTCATCACGGATACTAAAACTACTAAAACTATATCTGGCAACCCGGCGTTGCCCAGGAATTAAAAATATTTCGTCCGTATTTCCATTAGGGGACTCCTGATTACCCCCAGGTTTGTGGGAAGGTAGTCATTTGCATATTACGCAACGCTAATTCACTGATTTTTTATCTATTTCCTCTCCTGCGTGCATCGGTAAAATGAGCTTTATAAGCTGGGTTAAGCGTGTTCATGTCTTCTTCTGCTCATGACACTGTAAGGCGATATTAACAGAGAATTTCCTCCCTCTCTCCATCAACATTATTGATTTGTCTCAGAGGATACTGTATAAACCTTAAACACAAGCTTTGACCATCATATACGGAATGATGCTATTTCTCGTTTTTCAAAAACCTTTTCAACATTTGAAAACCGGAAGTTAAACACATATCGTGATGTCATGCACCTATACACATTGGAAACACACTGTACATGTACATTCATTCTGCCCTTGTTTGATCACATGCAATACCTTACGAGCTAGCCTATAATAAAATACATGTAGGAAGCATGTAAACACTTCATGGCCATACATATACGCAGGTTGTGTTTTTATTCTAACTTTGCTTATAACTTGAATACTCCCGAAATTGTATGGGTTATGTTTCCTTGAAGAAATATCGATTGTCACCCACCGAGCAAGGTGGCTGAGTGGTTAGCTTTCTCGCCTTACATTCGGCAGGCATGGGTTCGATTCCCGTGTCGGCTATCCTCGATTGTGGTTTTTCTTGGTTTCCCACAATCCGACCAGGCGAATGCTGGGATAGTTCCTATAAAAAATCTACCATGACCGTCTTCCTGTTACCTCTCGAATAAATCGATTAATAGGGAGATTTTGCCCCTCTTAGCGATATAACTAACTTTTTTTAAATAACAATAATAATGAAACTGAGACAGAATTATTAATGAAAATGTTAATTTTGAATTATGGAACGCTTTAACTTAAACAAGAAAACTAAACGAGAATTGTACTTTATCATGTACAATATACGCTTGCTATACGTAGACGTATTGTTTTCTTTAAATAATTGCAAGGTGCTAATAGGAATATACGTGCGCTGGATAAGATAACATTTTTAAATTTTGGCATCATCATTAAATGTAGCCTTATACTGAATACACAATGTATCATTTATCATTAAATTTTTGTATCATGAAAAGTATAGGCCTACATTGTGCGTTAATTCCGCGACAATCTACATGTTCTTACGTTTTTAATTTTAAGAGAATTTACAGAAACATTCCATGGTCTGCGTATATTATCAACTCATTTGAATTAAAAGACAATGATTTAGTTGCTTTTGTTTAAATTGCTCCAATTAACATAACGGTACATTATTTGTTAACACCAGTTTGTTTGAACCGAAATTAGACGACGTGACCCCTCCTGTTTTCTCTGAATTTTTTTTTTTTTTACCAATCTTTCTATTTATTGTTGTTCGGAAATGTTGATACAAGGCATCATCAGTCACACGAACATAACTGCTTTGCCTTGGCCATTGGCCTGTCTGAATTTTGACATTTCCCGATTTGTTTCTGTTCGCTATGTGACCTTAGCATTGTTGCGTACATTCACAACTATATTATGTACCCGAAGCACCCACGCGCTGTATATTTATTGGATATACAAATATATACCCGTGCATGTTCATTGAAATCAAAATTTAGATCTGGTCATTTCAGTAAATCCGAATATGCTTCGAATTCCACTGTGTAGGGAAATGCGGTCCAACCTGCTCGAATTATTTACGATTGTGTTTGTAAGTAGGCCATTTTACGCTGATTAGTATTTTACCGACCATTAATAATACCGAAGTTCATTTATCAACTTGGAAAAAATGAAATAAATAGCGCAGATAGCGTTAATACCGAGAGTAACAAATTATCTGTAGGTATTTCGAATTTAATATACAAACTGGTTCAATCGTATATACGTTATTATTATTATTGCCTTTATAAAATCTGAAACTTCCAGGAATTAATATGCATCACGCGATACATCTTAATAGTTTTGATACATGGTTATATATCATAAAATAGAAATATTTTTTCATATTTATTAACTGAAATAGTCCAAAAAAGTTGTCAGAAAGAAGGGTTCAGGCTAATTTTTAAACTTGTTTGAAATGCACTTACAACTACACTAATTATTTTGTGGAAGAAAAAATGCCAACCAGATATGAGAATGGATTTTTTTTTTTAATTGATTGGACGTATTTAAGTTAATTTTTTTTCGGAGCTTAAAGTTCGATTGGCTTTGCTGCTTGTACAACTCCGATAGTATACGAGTAATTGTAACTGACCTCCACTCGTATACTAGGAAGTTGAATCTTTTCTGCTTGTGTAATATACATGTACGTTTTAACGGCCTCAAAGAATCATTTTATTTTTTAAGTTCTACAAGGGCTTTAAACCTAATCAATGACTTTTCAAATAAAAAAAAGTTCACGGAAATACGTGTTGCTAGCTGTCCAGCGCCATTTGCGAATGCATTCTAAGATACCGAGGTACTGATTTCTTTTTCTGTTTTCATCTTATGTGTTTTCAAAAGCTGATTAAGTATTTAGTCAAGAATTGATGTTTGGCCAGCATATAGGCACAAATTTTACAATCTTTAAATTTATTCAATGTACGAGAGCGTACACTATATCAAAAGTACGCTGTTATTTACACGGATTTTTGAGATTTGTGAAAAATATGACGTCACCGTTATGTTGGTCATCATCATTTTATCATCATTGAATATAGAACACTACACGTGTAACTGCACTTGAGACTCAAACGTTTGAGTATTAAACATTTTAAATTGCCAGCTTATTAACAGTGACGAAGCCAGCTGAATATCATTTCTGCCAATTCTATAAATCATTGTGATAAAATTGAAAACAGCAGGGAATTAAAGCTACTTTTTTTTCAATTTAATAACTATGTCAAGAAACGATTTAACGAATTCTTGAATTTTATATATGTCACTTACTCTTTTTGAATCTACTTATGCCACTTTTTGTGTTAAAATCTATATCTGAAATAAAATTGATAAAAAACCAGTTAATAAGAAAAAACGACCTCTATAAATTTGTGTCAAAAGCATGCAGCGATTTTTACTTGGATTTGTTTGCCAAATACTTTGGATAATATTTGGAATATACCAGAGTTTGTGATGCCTCATCTGCCAAACAAGTGACGATTTGGAATGGAAAAGAAATGTTAATTACGCATGCATGATTAGTAATCAATTAATGGAAAATTCGATTCGTAGCTCCAGCAATTTTTATTGATCTTTTATCGATGGCTCTGCAATAAAACGGTGCTGTAAGCTAGTGTTATAACAATGCCAGGACGCAAACCGGATGGTGATTTACATAATTTTGCACATTTTCCTGCAGCTACACGCTAATAGCAACCAAGTCCGTACTTTTGCTTGTTGCTCCCAGCATTGTTAAACAATGCAAACAACTACTGTACGTCGTGAACAAAAGTTGGCAAATTCTATAATGGGATGTGAACGTCAAAATGTCTGTATTTGCATCTTTGTTCTAAAAAGGAAAACAACACCCGTACTTATGGTTCTGCATCTTTTGATACAATTGAAATGCATCACCGATGAGTTACTTTTTTAGTGAAAAACAACAACTTCCAACATTTTGTAAAGGATGAATATATGGTGTTCTCCTTTAATTCTGTGGCGTTTAAGTACCTATCTTGACCAATTTCCACGAATAAAGTTACATCAAAAACTCAATATATACTAAACAGTATCATGTATAGTGTGCAGCAATGTAAAAAAGCAAGTACATTATATTGCGCCAATGGGGGAGATGGCGAAAAAATGAGGGTGGAAATGCCAGGAATTCGGCTTTCACGACTTCGGTGTTTTAATAATGGCTGAGATCTATTAATCCATAATTCAGATCCGCCTGAACTGCGCCGAAGATGAGCGCCCTGGGAACGTCCTTAAAATTCAAAAGTTGGAGTTGTAAAGAGGATCACGGGAAGGCTTTATTTTTAATGCCGCTATAGTGCATCCGCTAATTACCCTAGTCAAATGAAGAATGTCGTAAAATTCGCGTTTTCTCGTGGCAGGTAACGCTTTGAGAAAATAAAAATGGTTTGGAGACGTGCGCACCGAGCTACCAGCTTCGTAGAAATGCGCCCCCTAGCGTGAACATTGTTTCGTTGTCCTGCTTACTAGACTTAACGGACGAACGTGCTGTATTCGCGGGAAGTTGTCAAGCATGTACTGTATACCACGAATTTGAGCCTGGTCAACCCCATGGTGGTTCGTAGACTATGAACAAGATTTAAAAAAACGCTTCATAAATGAATGCTAAAACTAGAAAATAAACTAAATTCATTGCCTGTTTTAACTTTGGGGACGTGTTACTACCATTAATAAAAGCCTTTATTTTCCTATTAAGTAAGATACTGTATATACATTAGGTATAAAAATAATCTTTTCGGGGCAATGCAATAATACTCACAAAATGAACAGAACACGCATGCAGAGTTTAAGTATGCAATTGTAAAGCTCAAATTTCCATGTTTATAATGGGGGTACTCGTGGCACATTTGGCAGTCGTGAAGTCACGTGTGAAACATCGACACATTAAACGCTTGATACGTACAGTTTCTGACTGAATTCGCCTAATGTACAATGTATGCATATACCCAGAGTACATCAGTAATCTATCCGCATTTGTTTTCGATTGACTCGTCATTTTGAAAGTTTGCAAACTATATAAGTTTAGACGCTAAACGAAAGAAAGATGCAGCGCTCATAGGGATCATCCATAAAGGACGTCCTGTATTTTTCCTTGTCCTGTTTATGTAAACCCCCCACATGTCCCGCCAATTTTGAAAACAGCTTGTTGATTGCATAAGCAATTTTAATGTGTTCTTTATAAATGTGTACAAGAGTAAATATTATCATTAGTGAACCACAGACCTACAGAATATTATAACATTAATTTAAACCGACAAAACAAAATTGAATTAGGTGAATTACCTACAAAGTTTCAAAATCTGATTTTAACCAATCATCCATAGTTTTAATTGTTAACATGGTTGTTTTCGTCCAAGGTTTGGTTTCCTTAATGCCTGCAGTTGTCACCTCAATGTCTGATCAAGAGAATGTTGAGGTATTGATGCTTTCAGGGATTTGTGCACGTGCATATGTTTAGTGACTGCTACGTTTGATGCAAAATACATATCCAGAATGTATATTTATCCAAAATATATACTGAGACAATGAACTGCCTGTACCAATGAACTAACTGTACAAATTCACAGCTTTCAATTATAACAAGGAATTTCCCCTAACAGAATACCAAACCACCCAGTTGTAAAGTCCAAAATGAACTCTTCTTCCATATACAGGGGCGCAGTAATGTATTTAATAGCTGATGCAGGCTATGTAAGCTGAAGAAATCAGCAAATTGGCCTATAAATTGATTAGCAAGAAAATAAAACCAATGCAATCAATTTATCATCTTAAACTGATGACAGTTTAAGCACAAGTTGACATCCGGACGTCCGCTTTCCTTGAACCCCTCCCCCCCCCCTGTGTCCCATTTTCACATACCCCCCCCCCATCCTTTGCCGGACGTCCATTCTGGAAGGCCCCTAAACTAATTTAGTCGTGGTATACTACACGTATACTGTATTCACAACAACATTTCTACAAGTTTTCATAATATTCAAAACATAAGGACGCGCCCATATTTCAGTTGAAAACGGCAAAAGAGTGAAACTGCGTCCTACCCTTAATTTCTTTCACCCCACCCTTGCGATGGTCAACCTATTAGACTTTGCGAACATTGGTATCAATTGATTCCCAGCACGTAACTGTTTGCCCTCACAGCTTACATTACAGATGTAACTCGCGTATAGGATTATCCAGCTACCTGTGACCCGGTTGCCGCAAATGACTGCTTGCATTACAGTTGAACTCATTTAGATAACGCATTCAATTTTTTCTGATATAAACTCAATAGGAATTCTGGAAGATACGTGTTCGGACAACGTGGCACTTGCTAGCAAGGATCACGAGAGAATTTCAATCATTTCAATCTCTACGAAGATTTTCCTAATCGTGATTTTAGAAAACCTTTTTTACTTTAATAATAGATCGCTGTTGACGTTTTTATTTCTTTATAATGATTGTCAATGTCGACTTTTATTACTCGTTCGTTAAAATGCCCACTGGCCAAGAAAAAACTCGATAAATAAATTATGGGCAGTTGAGAAATTATGATGCGCCCAAAGGGGGCATTGCAATCAGGCGTATTTCATGACCCTGTCCAGTGTTATACACGCGGAATAGTGATTAGTAGTGTTTACAGCTATAGTGGTGAATTAAGAACTAATGCACTATATATTTAAACATCTAATTTTGCTTTAAAATGAGTCGGAAGTAAGATAAAGTAGCCTAGTTATCAGAACTAACTTCTTAATGCAGCAGAAATATAAAGGAGATACAACATGCAAATTATAATATTGTCAAGTAATCTGACAATGTAATCTTGTCAATGCATCTTATTTACAAGTAAGATGCATGCAGTTAATAAACTTAGTTTTAAAACATGTAATCACAGCTATTGGGGTATTTATTAATGAATTCGTCTCTAAATGATTCTACAGCTGTATATGAAAATTTCATGTTACAAAAGATGACAACATTTTCGGTCAAGGCATGCAATAATGACCATTTAGAATATGGAGATGACCGATTTTATTCAGCGGAATATTTACTAGCCCTATTCATGGAAAATGTCAAAAATACTTGTAATTATTTTTTATCTCCATTTTTATCCAAGCTCGAGTGAAGCTGGCAGAAATTAAAATCGAATACGTGATTATATCGGACAGTTGGAATAATTTAGTAATGCCAATTAATTACTCGTGCATATATCACAATGTTTCAGTATAATCGACGTTCATGATTATGCACAACGCACATAAACCAAAACGATATAATACAGATAACCAAAACCAAATGTAAACTGGAGAAACTTTGGTATCGAATTTACATGTACAGTATTTCTAACTTGAAATTTGCTGCTTGAACTCGTTTATCATCGTCTTCCAATTTGTAGCGCTCACTGATGTGTCACAGTTACTTGTAGGCTCGCATTTCGTCCTACATTCTTGACCATTGTTCAAGCGTGTGTCGGGTATACATCCTCCATCATCACGCCTGAATCCTGTTGTTTCTTTTCTCGGCTCTAGGAAGAACTCTTCTGTTGTATAAATCGCCTGAAATGTAGGGCGTTAATAGGTCATCCTTAAATTTCATTGAAGGGTGGAGATGCCCTATATTCCTTGAGGCTGGATAAATCTTTAATTAATTCTCACGGATACAGTCGAAATTTAGACAATTCTTTTATGACGATCGATAGTTTTGGTAACAAGATGATAATTGCAGGCAAGTCTGTTTCAGGAAAAGACGAGAAAAACTTGCTGTACAAAATGCACCAGTTTCTTGGATTGCTTCTACTGTCATACTGATCTACAATGTAGTACACTTACGATTGACGATGGAAATAATTCAACCCGAATGCATGTACGTCTCATATCCTTTAATTGGGACAACTTTTCCATGCATTTTGCGATATCAAAATGCCGTTTAGAACGCAGTTCGTAGTTAGCATATTTTTTTTTCAAAATGCCGGATGAAAATCCATTTCTTTTCTAAAAAGGGGAAATATAATGAACGTGTGAACCTGTTGGGAGAAGCGGATGAGTAATTTATACTTCATGCTGAAAAGTAACTTAACTTATTCATTTCATTGTATGGTGACATTTTCGTTTTTAAACATTACAGGTGCGCAAGATGTTTAGTACCACCTTAAATATTACATGTAAGATGGGACTCCATGCTACAGGTAGGTGGTTGAGTCAGGGCTGGATTGAGTACCAGTTTAACATGCAAAATGTAATTAAGACAATGTATAGTGATTCCAGTTGAAATTTCTTTGCTGGGAAGGATTCAGCTGGAAGGTTTAAAACATTTCTGCAAAAATGACATTAAACGTATAAATTTAAGCCAAGTCTATACAGATGTCTATACAATGTACATGTATATAAATTTGGGCGCCATTCAAATTAAGGCTGATTGCAAGTATTTATCGGATATTATTAGTATTTAAGATGTATGATTGTACAATGTACGAGCTTATAGCCTACATTTGTCTTTGGAACACGTTTCTTTTATTGTCGTATTTCCGTATATACCTCGACTAATTTAACAGACCATTTTTTGAAAATTTAACAATTGGTCAAGCGAGGTTGTTTGCTCCAAACGGACGGGAATTCATTCATGACAACAAACGTTTTTAGCAAAGGTAATGTATATCATAATCATGCATCCAGTCTCGAGCCGCAAAATGCATGCAAATTAGGCAAAACGAAATTTTGATGTTTCATTTTATGATCTTTGCATGCTACGTATGATACTCTTCCTCAACGACCACTGGAGCAAGACGTCCATGCCCTCTGCCTCAACAATGGCTGTTTCTGCAGTTGCAATTTTACTTTAAGTTCGTCAAATCTCATGACATCGTTGTCAATGGTTTTTATACTTGCAGATTCATTTGCAAATATGACAACGATATCGTTCCTGAATGTATTCACAATTTCTGTTTCAACTTAATGTAAGATTTGCAATGTTTTATGACTTTTCTTTCTTTTTATCACACTATATGATCGATTACTGTGCACATTCATGTTGGTTTGAGTGCACGGTTTTGTCGTTTTTCATTGTGCTGTTCGTCGATGCGATTTACTTAATTCTTGTCATTAAAGTGCGGTTGGAAAATTGTTGGCTAAAAAGCCACTAAAAAGTTCAAGAATGTGCGGATCAGTGCATATACTCTTACATGTACGTGTGAAGACAGATGAAACCGAACCAACTCGAGATTCGGAAAGTATTTATAAGTGGTTTTTTTGCAAATCGGTGTGAAATTATTAATTGTCGTTACTATACATGTATCTTATTTCGACCTTTACAAAAACCAATGTTCATCCAATAAAGAATGTAGTTTTTTTCGTGAAACTTCTCACTTTTTTTTGACAAAAAAATGATACCTAGGCCACTTTAGCACAGCATACTTTCTTGAAAATGCGATTCATAGAAAATAATAATACAGGAACTGTCATTAGTTTGCGTAAATACGAGCCTGCATGTTCTCTCACCTTGAAAGAAAAGCAAACTTTTAAGAATGGCAGACAATTTAGAAAGGATGCAACGGTTCTAATTTGCACTGAACAGTATAAAATCTCTACTAAAAATTATAATGTAATTGTACGAAACATCTTCTGTACATTTACTCAGGTAGCGCCTGAGGACGAATCGTTGAGACGATGCAAACTATACATGTAATGTACATGTAGGTATAATTCCGAATTTATTTTGTAATATGACGTACAGTACAGGAATACTCATTCATCAAATTGCCAATTTATACATGTACATGCATTTTTTTGAGGATCATTGGGATTGTGCAGTTTTTAAATTGACATTGCAATGTGAGATAGCATATTTGTATTCTGCATACATCTTTGCGACATATTCGCTTATATGGATTTTCCGATGTAAGAAACTCATTCCCGATTAACCTCACCTCGATGACCTTCGCAATGTAATAAAAGGCGGATCCACACCATTGCATGTAATTTTAAATTCTAATAAAAAAAACAACCACGCGAGTGGCCGAGAATATCAAATGATACATCCAGTGCAAGGGCGGCGACCGTTGCTTCGTGACCCTCATCAAAACAGCGACACTTGTTTCAAGATGCTCTAAATAAACCCTTGCCATCGTAGATTATCCCACGAGAGGAATTATTTCTAAATAGAGAAATGAGCGTACCCTCGTTAGCATCCCAATAAGAAGGGCTTTAGGCTAGATCGAAACCCCGAGAAAGAGTTTTTGCCTTTCTCATTTTTTTTTCTGTTCTGTGCTACTAATTAATGCAGCGCGTTTGACTGGATTCCACAAGAATAGGCCACGTAAAAATGGCGCCTAATTAGAATGCGGAAACGTACGAAGGCATTGAAATCAATATTTCCATTTTCAAACTACATCCAATGTCAAATAAAACATTCATTTCATCGTTTCACGAGAATGGTATAAAGTATTCCGTTAATGAAAGTCGTCACAGCCATCACAGATAAAATTTGAGAAAAATCTCTACTGTAAGAAAATAACCAGATAAACGCGTTTTGTCCAGGAGTAATTAACACCATTTAACAGCAATTAACAGCGATGAAAGATACCCCAAATTGAAAGTACAGTAGAATCCTTTTAAAATAATTCCGGAAATAACGATAGGTCGGATATTATGATGTAAAGAGCAAAGGAAGTTTGGTTTTCCATTGGAGTGCATGTAAAATTTTCCGGGTATTGTGATGCTGGTTATAATAATAATGTGAATTTAGAGATGGGGTTTTTGGTATGTACATTGCTATTTGGGATCGACTATAATGATGAAGGGGGGATGTGAAGAAGTTTCCCACAGCTCTGGAGTCTCTGATCACGTGTTTTTTACGGTAATTTACTGACCATTTTTCACCAAGTTAAGCTGTTTGTTGATATTTTTATGTACATGGACATTTGCACGTTAATAATGTATATTCTTGTGTAACAATACTAAAAATATATGTACTGTATGTATAGAATGTACTCCCTTATTGGGTCACATTATTTAAATTCGGGTTTAATGATTTCCGGATATAATGGTCAAATTCTGTCGGTCCCTTGAAGATCGCTATACGTGTAAAAGGATTCTACTGTATTTCATCGAGTCTAATTATTAAACCTGTTTGCAGTTTCTTCAAGTTTCCATAGAGAGTTTTAGGATATCGTTTTTTCTGAAAAACGTTATCGTCACCTGACAGAGCTTGTGCGGATGCGCAGACTGTCGTTGCAAAGTCGTATTGAAGACGTTACGGGTCAACTTACGCTATTCTAAAACTCCCTATTCAGTCAGTCACGTGTGTAAAAGGAATGCATTAATTGATTTGTAACAATTAGCGTTTCGATTTTGCACACGTGACTTCACGAGTGCTAAACTAAAGGATTACTGAACACAGGTTACCCCGAAAACCTATACTGTATGCAGTATAAGCCCCATATGCTCTTACAGACAGTACCTGTACAGTCTCAATACCACGTTCGTAAATTAGAACCAAGCACTTACTTAACGTTAAAATTACATCACGATATTTTGGTGTTAATTTCACTAAATATGGGGTTAAAAATACAGTGGTGTTCTAGACTAACGTAATCAACTGTAGATCCCACACACTCCGTGACGGGTGGAGCCAAAGGGAAACAACCTCTTTAAGTTGACCAGGGCAGGTCAAGGCTATGAGGTAAAGGGAAACAAGGACAGCAAATTAAAGAAACAAACAATATTAGCCAAAAATACAATTTTTTTCGGGTTGTGATGTGCATTTACTGTAATTCCTTTTTTTTTACAAAGTAAGAAAAGAAACGAGCAACCAGGGTTTAAAAACTGCGGATGAAATTGCCAGGTTTGGTTAATTCTCAACCTTTTTATGAAAAACCATGACAACCCTCTTCCTACAGTATGCATGTAATGGAACACGCTCGTAAGCGAACATTCCAGGTCCCCAAAAAGGTTGAAAATCAAACGTGCCCCAACAGCAAAGCGGATTCTGCATGTAAATACGATTGTAGAGGTCAAGAGTCCTTCCAGACAATAAAAGATAAATTATAATTCTCCTACATTTTGCTTATCTTTGGAGATAAGCCCTTCTGATTTTTATTCTTGCAACCCATGAAAATTGCTAAGGTGGATCAGCTTCTGCCTCAAGGACGAAATCGAGTGACTGTGACCTCTGACTCTGGCAAGCCCGGCCCCCTGACCTGACTAGGAATTTTTTTCACAGTATGTTTTTTTTGTTCTTGTTATGATGTTGATAGCACCTATTGCTAAACATACCTGGGTACCTTTCCCCGGCCTCCCTTTGGACATGTGCTTGCTCTCCGGGTAGGAAAATTAGATCAAGAGGGGGTCCTAAAAAGGTGAAACCATGCTTGTAGGCCAGTTTAAAAGAAAATAGTGCAAGTACTGAGCAATGCTTAAAAAATACATGTTCTGCAAGTGCCAGGCCTTATAACCATTGCGTATCCATTTTACGTTTGCGATTCTAATTAAAGATGTTGGATTTCATAAATCAGCATCGCCATTCTGCGCTGTGATTAAAATCCTTGAGATTTTCGAATACTTACTGTAATTGGGCATCTTAGTTCAAACGCAATTACATGTAAACATAAAAAGATACATAATAGTGGTCCTCAACAGACAAACAGATTTTAGCGAAACTGCAATATGTCGACCTTTAAAAACGGCCCCTCAAAAGGGGTCAGTATAGATTTTGGCTGAAATTGTCGAATTACAGAAACTGCAATGTCGATCTTTATGAAAGGCTATAGCAATTATACTGACCCCTTTTGAGGGGTCATTCATAAAGGTCGACATTGCATGCAGTTTCGCTAAATTTGTTCGTCTGTTTGAGTACCGCTATAATTAGACGCACAGTTTACATGAAGTTAAAGATAAATGAGCAAAGAATTATACAGAGCTCAACATAAATGATTTTTAAAAACAATTTTTAAATATGTCTACATATGAATCTATAATAACATTTTATTCGTGCAAGTTATTTATTTTCTTTAAAAAAATAATTGAAAACTAAAAAAACCATTTAAAGTGCAACATAATTGATGTAACACTTTACAAAACTTGAAATATTTTGTATAGTATTACTGTAATTTTTTTTTACTTTTAATTTTTGTGTTTCCAAAAATATCCATAACAACAACCATTTTCCAACCCATTTGCCTAACGAATATCCCCATGTATGAGGAATTGAGTTCGTAAAAAAGGGAATATGTAATTTTAGTTCTAAACTCGGAGAAAAACGTTATTTTCGTAAATGGCAAAATGGCGTAAATAAAAAAAAAGAAAAAAATTCGCCTGCCCCTCTAAAAATTGGTTCAACAATATTTTAAAAATAAATTTAAAAAATGTCCCGTCCGCACCACTACTGAGATATTTTTAGGACGTTAAACACGAAATCAATTTACAATAGCATTAAATACAGTCGAACTCCGATACGTGAAAAAACGGACAGGCAAGGGAAATCCCTTGTCGAAAAAGATCAGGGCTGGAACATTTGTTTCAATTAATCAATTATCAGGTTTTTTTTTAATTAAGCAGGTTTCACTTATCGGAGTTTGATTGTATGTGGACCTCTAGCACACATTATATTCAGCATAGGAACGGTTACTTATATGGAAGGGGAAAATTCTCAGCAAATAAAATCAAAAAACATTGTAAGCTAAGAAGATTGGTTAATTTCATTAAAAATAAGGGGGCCTTTATGAACGGCCGTCGCAAAAGTGGTACGACCCCTCAAGGGGTCAGTAGAATTGCTATAGCCGTTCATAAAGATAGACATTGCAGTTTCACCAAAATCTGTTCGTCTGTTTGAGTACCCTATTATGTATTCTCATTGTATGTTTAATGCGTTATTAAATATAATATTATTCATTGAAATTACAGTACATGGTGTATAACATATTTCAACTTTAGTCCCATCCCATCACTGGTGTTAATTAAAATTACGTCACAAATCACAAATCTCAATAACTAAAAATTAACAAAAAAATTTATATATATATACAGTTATACCATATTTCCAGATTGTAAACTTTATTTTACAAGTGCATAAATTAGTCATACATGTAATAATAATAAATTCCAATATTATACTATACAGTACATTAGTATGTGCCGCTCCAATTATTTTGTTTTTTACAATATTTACAGTAGTTTTAACCATTGAATTGGCAATCTTTTTTTTGAACCTCTTATATTATATCTTTAACATTCGAAGTTTTTATTACTGTATTATACACGTATATATTTGCTTTGGAAGGGAAATTCTAGGGAGAAATAGCACCCGGATTCGCAGTTTCATGCGCAAACATTTCAGTTCAAGCGAGTAGAAGATGACCTAAAAAGCCAAAAAAGAAGAGCTTCGATTCAAAAAATGCCAGGTAAAATTCCGATTTAGGTCAATGACGTCACGATTCTTTGAAGATAAAAATGGACATCCGGAAAAATAATAAAAGCAATCTCCCGTAACTTCTATTTTCCCTCCTCCTCTTACACCCACCAAGAATTTCACATTATGCATTTACACGTTATAAAAGATTCGTAGAAACAAATTTGATGAAGCAACGAGATCACAAACTTCCTACACTTAGCACCAATGGCCTCTTAACTGATTTCTCTACATATATTGTAAAAAAAAGAAACAGGCTGACGAGAAATCGCCTTTGAAAAAGAAGAAATTACTGATGCTAATCTTATTGCTTCGTCAACCGTGCCAAGTTCATTCAACAACGACAAAACAACTTCCAGTTCTTTTTATCATTAAAATCTGTTCCTAAATTGAGTCAGTGAAGTGAGTGAGGTAAACTCGGTAATACATGTACGAGATTGAAGGCGAAATACATTATGCAGTAGTTTACGCGCAGATGTCGACGCCTGGTGGCAAATTTCCGAAAGTTTCTACGCCGCGAACATTAAATTACATAGTCCATGCCACCATTTTGATGCCACGAGCACACATGACAATGGGTGGGAGCACATTGAGACTTTTAAATTAAGAAATTTACTTACCGACCACTGGCGCCACCCAGCGGGCT
>JAQGAO010000533.1:0-32819 GCA_034697705.1 Ommatoiulus sabulosus | reverse complement strand
TCGTGCTCTACCGACTGAGCTAGCCGGGCTACGTACTTTCAAAGCTCTACAAATAGGTATTAAAGATTTTCCGTTAAATTTTTCAATGGTACGAATGTATGGTATAATTTTCATTATTACAGAGAAAAAAAAGTCAATTTTGAGATCAATTCTAGATGTTATTGATTAAATGATTAAAAAATACGCGAATTAGGTCGAATCTTCATTCTTTGCCGATAGAAGTCGCTAGCATGCTCTCTAATGAGGATAACGTATGAACTGTAACTGCGCATGCGTTTTCCTTGAAGCTCTTTTGTAAATTTCCGTGAGACGTACGTAATATTGTTGTAAATATAGCAAAGATTTCAGATCATTGGTGGTACCTACATGTTAGCCGAACATCTTTATAGTGTATAGTTGGACGTCGATCAAAAAATTTCTACTTTGGGGCTGCGCAGCTTAAAAATAATGGGCAGTCATAAGCTGCTTCGACTGGGTACCAAATTTGAAACATGTTGTCCTGCGTGCTTGTGGAGGCGTAAAATCATAGATAACAGAAGGCAACCTCGAATTATGATAAAAAGACAATTTTTCGTAAGTGCAAAAACGTCGCGTCAACAGACTACGATGAATATATTCGATAGAAATACGAAGAGAATACAAAAAGACCGTGCTGCCATTGCAGAGGACTCGCATATTTACGATTATATCAGGGATGAGGTAATGAATTATATGAGATATATTTTGAAGTAACCATTATTGTCCTGACCGTTTAATTTGCGTCAAGTTTGACTAATGTTATCCTCTTTGAAAGTAGTTAGGATAATTGGTGATTTAGTTTCATGCCCGGCTAGCTCAGTCGGTAGAGCACGAGACTCTTAATCTCGGGGTCGTGGGTTCGAGCCCCACGTTGGGCGGAATTTTTTTTTTAAATTAGCTTTATATTTTGGATATACAGTATAATTATTTCGTTTGATCGACTCTCGGTATTGCGTCGTATACTGTATACATGTATAGTAAATGCTTGAACTTTTGATTGAAAAGTGGTTTCATGTATGTATATACTTTTCCAATATGTTCCAAGACATAAAGAAATATACAGGGTGAATAGTAAAGTCCTTGCATGCCCAGAGAAAAAAAAATTATATCTTTAAAATGGTAACAGATACAAAGATAATTCTTTCAAGTAACTTTTAGAGTCGACCATGAGCTATCTGGAAATCATATTCTCTGCGACCTTGAATGTCACGTTCAAGGTCATCCATGTGCTAGGTCTGTATGGCGATGACTAATTAGTATAATAAAGTTGGTTTCAAATTGTTTTGAACATTAGTTACTCCATACACACTTACGGCTGCACTGCATGACACCAAAGCGTCATTAAGGTGTGGGGATAACATAACTTATTCACTGATTATACCAATCATTAAAGACTTGAGCACATAATCAAAATGATTAAAAAATGCAGTTTTTATGCAAAAAACGAATTACTTAAGCGCATACTCAAAATGATCACCACCTGCGACGATACAGTCTTGAAATCGCCTAACATGGTTTTCCCTCATGTTTGCTAACATAATAATATCATCACTTTCACAGGCTTTATATGATTATATCACACTGTATATTATCTTCAAATTGACTCCTATAATAACATAATAGCGGTACTCAAGACAGAAATTTTACGGATAGCATTTTTGGTAGGCATGCGAAAGAGCCAGTGATGATAGATCTTGAGTGAATTTTTAAAAGCGTGTCGATTTCGCACACATGACTACACAACTTCTTTCCTATACCAATCATTATGTTGATTTTAGGTGGCATTTCGATTATCCGATCGAGTATTTGACATTAAACGGTACGACATGCTGTTGATTATAAAATTAATTTAAAGACTGCATGATCTTTCAGAAGATACAGTATAATAATTCAATATACTCGATTTTGCAGAAAATTTGATGTTGTGGTCGACCTAGGATGTAACAAAGGACAAGTTGGACAGTTTCTGACTGATGTAAGCAAGTATTTTTATTTCACCAAACAATGAAAAGTTTAGGTATTCTCAAATTTGATATGGTTGGGCGATGTACATGTAATGAATTTAAAAAAAAATATCCCAAGATAAAGGGACTGAATCAATGCACTTATTTTTGTATAGAGCCTTTTATAAATAGCATTTATAGTATTCGATTTCTTTGCAAATATCGAAATCACTGTTGATAAATCAGATTTAATTTTCAGTTTTTTGTTTTTTTTTCCAATTTATTTTGTGACTCCTGAAAGCAAAATTTAAAGTGTTCTAGTGTGTGAATGCATGTATACATGCAGTGATTGACTCATGTGTGACGGCCTTAGGATACTTCTAAAATCTGACAATTGATTGCTACGTCTGAGCCAGTCTTAACACGTCTCAATCTCTATAATATGAGAATATACATGTAATTTTTAATCCATAAAAAGTATTTGCTTGCTGTTATTGAAATTTAATTTTGAAATTTTTATCTTCATTTCTAGGATGTTGTTGGGATGTTATATAATTGTGACATATCAGTTGAGAATTTAGTGAGTTTAAATCAAAACCTTGATTCTCTTAACTTGGTTTTGTACGGCTCTTGAAATTTTTGAATTGTTTTGAATTTGTCAGAAAAGGGTTAAGCCACCAAACAATGTTCCACATGTTTCACTTCTCGTCGATGAAGAGCACCTTCCCTTTCCTAACAGTTCAGTAGACCTTGTAATTAGCAGCCTAAGGTTTGTAACAAAGCTTAAATTACTCGCGAGTCTTTCTATTTCAAATTGCCATGTGATCAAGTGTTTCATTTACAGTTTGCACTGGGTGAACAATTTACCAGGGACATTCAGGCAGGTAATTTTATGTCCGTATGTGCTTGACACGATTTTCTTATTTGCAATATCTTGAGGAATATCCAAGAAATCTAATAAAATATAACAACTATTCTCAATTTAGTTGGTCTAAACGCCCTATTATATTGATCCTTATTAATTTTTAATCCCTGTCCATTATTCCAGATACACAATGCGTTAAAAAGTGATGGAGTTTTTCTAGGAGCCATGTTTGGTGGAGATACTTTATTTGAGCTTCGCTGCTCTCTACAACTTGCCGAAACTGAAAGAGAAGGGGTAATTTCCATAAGTAGAATGAGCATTAATTTACGGTAAATTTGTAAAATTACAAATAATAATTAGTAAAAATTAAATAAAATGTTTAATTCTTTATAAAAAATATGCATTGTGGTTAAAATTGAGCTAAATTAAATTTTGAAAATGGTTGGATTTGCCCGAAGAAGTGTTACTGCAATGATGTTTTTCTCGTCACAAGGGGTTTGCGGCCCACGTCTCACCATTTACAGATGTCCAGGATGTGGGGCATTTGATGCATCGTGCAGGATTCACCATGCTTACAGTGGTGAGAAATTAAGAATGGAAAACAGCATTTAACTTGTAACAAAAATGCAACAATCAATGGTAACATTTTTCATGTTGCGCTGACTATTGCTTCAATTGACACTTTATATACTCGTTAGGACGTTGATGAAATTAAGGTTAATTATCCAAGCATGATGGAAGTCATGTGGGACGTGAAGGGCATGGGTGAAAGCAACGCAGCTTGGAATCGCAAATCACATCTCCACAGGGACACAATAACAGCTGCTGTCAGCATTTATAAAGGTATGGTTGGCATACATTGTTCATTTTCATTTGCACAAATTTAACGAATTTAATTTGTTGACTTCAGAAATGTATGGAAATTCTGATGGCTCCGTACCTGCTACGTATCAAATAATTTACATGATTGGATGGAAACCTGACCCCTCTCAGGTAGGATTATATAATTAGACATATTATATCTGAATGAATCTGAAACTGTCAGAACTGGAATGAAATATTTTTTTAACCGCTCAGAATGGGAACACTTAGTTAATCAACCAAAGCATCAATTTTATCTCCATCAAAAGATACATATATTGCTATTTTTCTGTCACATGGCAAAAGTTTTTTTTTTAAATTCTTCCCAAATAAAACTATATAGGGTAGAAACTCAATAATTTATTTTTCATTTTAAAATTCTTTTAATTGAAATTTTTTACTTATACATATTTTTATGTCGAGTAGTCTCGATATTTACAGCAGCCTAGCCACCTTACGGTGCATTTCTTCCTGTCTATTCAATCCACCCCTAGTGCTTTGCCTCATACATTTGTTAGGCATATTTATCACAATGGAAGCTATTATGAGATCAGAACAACTTCATTCATTTATTTCAGCCAAAAGCTGCTGAGAGAGGATCAGCTACTGTGTCACTGAAAGATTTATCGAAAGTTGGACAAATAATCAAAGATCAACTGAATTCCAATGACAAGAACAATAAATGAAAATAGTCATTTTATTGGTAAGCAATAAATAGATTAATTAGATAGATGTAAATGAAGTGATGCACATGATTATATGTGTTTGTAGATAGTAAAGATGATGGTTTTAACAAATGGAAAATTAGTCGAGTCATAATTTTATTGAGGTACCTTCGATCACAAATGCACTGCTTGTCTTTAGATTATCTGGGAGGCGAGACATTCGAGCCTGTAAACAAACAAAAATATTAGTGTATATTCCAGATATGGGTGCTGTAAAATCTGCAGATCTTTTCAGTATTAATATAATCGACAAAGTGCAAAAATTGTAATGTCCCTTTCAGTCTGATCATAAATATGATTTGATGCACTTAAACATGATGAATATCGTGAATGAATCTATATGAATCTTTCTTATATCTGGTTGTTAAAGTCTTCATTAATAGCCAAGGAATGATTAGATAATAAATTAAAAATATTCCTGGTTAAAATTGTGATAGGGAATTCATTTTTTAACACAGGTTAACCAGGTCTCTATCTAAATTGCTGCTATTCTAGCATGATATAGATACATAGGTTTTGTATAAATTTCAACAATAACTTGGCATACCATAGCTTTGGAATTGGCAGTTGACTGGTATCCAATGCACATACTTTCCGTATTGTGGGCCCACAAAAATTCGGCTGAAAAAGGACAAAATTACTGTGACTTAAATCACTGAAAACATGTATTGTGGAGGTTCAACATGACAAAAATACACACCATTGTTTCCGTCTTCCTCACATTTTAACACCACTGTTCCTGCTAGTTTCTCTTTAATGTCTCGCAGAAAAGGCGATTCTGAAAACATTTAAACAACTTCAAAAGATACTCCAGTTTTAAGAATGCATATATTTTCAAAATATTTTCTCCCCATGTGCAATAATTTGTTCTGATTACACTTTATTTAATTTGAAACTCAGTTAAATTACATATAATATTTTCTATTCATAACATGCAATTTTACCATGTACTTTAATAGTAATAATAATAATAAGCAGCATGGATTATTTTAATTGAAGGATCAATTTTGAAATTAATGTATACTAAAAAAAAATGATCAAAAATTGATCAATGCAAATACCTAGAAATTTCTTCTGGACAAAATCCTGCAAGGTTATTACTGCACAGGCATCATTCAGGAGACTGCTGACACACTCTTTTGCAAAAATGGTTTTGATCAGAGATTCTCCACAACCTTGAGAACATTTTATACTTGTTGATTTCAGGCTTCATGTTATTTTAGATGGATTACTGTCCAATAAGATAAATTAGCTAACTGCACTGACCTGATGTGCTGCATGCTATTGCAATAGGCTGCCCTTCAGTTCTATTTTGAGCCCAACAGCCACACCCAAACACAGATGCCTATAAAAAAAAGGCATTCTCTTAGGGGAAATTATATAAGGAAAACCCTATATTTTAAATGTTGTGCCAGAAGCATGACATTACCTGACCTACTCTTCCTGGACTCTTCAGTAGTAACCCTCCGCTAGACGTGGCAGCAGCAACATTGCCATCTCTATCAAGGATGACTGCACCGACTGTGTCTGAAACCTCTTCCCGCATGTCGTCTTCCTTGGTTATCAATATAATCCTATTATAAGTTAGCGGTCTTTAGAGGTAAACATATTTTAGGGGCTTCAATGCTATTATTTTCTAATAAAGGCATACTTTACAAACACAATGTATTAGATTTTGTGCCACTTTGCCCCTTTTTTTTTTAAATGCTGTTGTCTTTTTTTAAAGAATAACCATTTACAAATAAAAATTGAGCTAGATAAGAAATGCTACTTCTGCAGAGGGGAAAAAATATTGTCGATATCTTGGTATTGCTTGTAAAATTGCATAAAAATATGAAACATTTCTAATTGAGCTTACTTGAAATATGTTACACAGATCTTCCAGGCGCATTTTTTTGTTTGAAGGCACCCTCCGATCGTTCAGCTTTTTTTTGTAATGGATGTATGTTGAATGCGCACTTTCTGGCCAACAAAAAAAACGTCTTATTAATTAGGTATCATTGTTTGGCAAATTCCCTCATCCCCAATTCGATTTTTCACTTTTGTTAACACATACCTGATATTAGTTCATGTGCCTGACATGTTTCCACACCCATTTTTAAAGCATATTGTCTTGCTGCAGGCCCCACTAACAAGCTTAGAAAAAAATAGAAAATAATCATCACGAAAAATTTCGGTGATGTGGAAAAATTATAAATTTTATAATATTACCTGGGTGGTATTCGACCCAGGTCCCCAAGACCCTTGCGCTGTCCATCCAACAATATTTTTGCCAACTCGATCGGATTGCGTACTCCTGAAAGAAAAAAAAGCTTCAAATTTTGCTTTGATTTCTAAGCCCAGTCCTGCACTGAGGCAATCATTCATCTAATAACACACCATTTACTCATGCAATAGACACCGTTTAGAAGATTTCATAAAGCCTTCCACTGACCAGGAACAGCACCCACAGCTCCAAACTGCAGGCACTGACCATCCATGACCCCAGCATCACATTCCACTGTTCCATCTTCAGTCAAGCTTGAACCATACCCAGCATTGGTAAGTGGCGAATTCTGTGTGGGATTATGAAATAGAAAGTCAACACCATATACACTTAATAGAAAGCTTTCGTAACAGAAAATAGATTATGAAAGCTAATTGTGAAATTTATAGATGATAAAATAAATACAAGGAAAACTTCAGATTATTTGTATAAGTGCTGCACCTTTTTTCTGGTTTTACCTCCAAAATTTTCACTGCTTGGACAACTGTAGTTGCTGCTGATTGACCGGAATTCAATGCTTCTATGGCCTATAAAATCGGTGTAAAAATTTTAGTAATGATCATGACAAAACGATTAAGGTATGGAGAAATTCATTACATACCTTGTTACAGGCATGCTTACACAACTTCTTGTAAGCATCCGTCTTCAGTTTCGAATGACAACCGGCTCCTAAAATTAATTTCGCCAGTCAGAGCCAGAATGTTTTCACTACTATCCAACATTTATAATATGATTAATGGCTTTAAAGAGAATTATTTTTCTTAATCGAAGTTTATAAGCAAATTTAGTAGAAATTAGAAAAAAACTGTAATTAATACACTATAAATACATGGATAATTCATGGATTATCCTGTCATATTGGAATGTAAATATTGATCATTAATCCACGCATACAGTATATCATATGGCATGGACACGCAGCTTCTTTTATCGGATACTAATAAAGGAGATCAATCTCAAAATACCCATGCAGGGCAGCGGCTCATTGCATTTCAGACTCGCAGAATTATTCAATTCAAGCTGAAAATGTTGCACAATCCTACCAACATGCACGCCAACGAATCCTTGCATCCTTCTCGCGCGATATTGCAGTCGACACGGCAAAATTACGGAGGCCTGTAAGGAGGATTTCACAATACGCTCTACATTGACAGAAATAACAAATTTGAAGAACGTCCCACATGAATGATTCGAATTTCATAGCTATGACTATTTATATTGAATTTTATAAGCAATGGCAAAAACATACTTGTGTAGCGAATGCAGCATCGGGAAATTTTATTCATTATTCTTTTGTGATTACGCAGCACGAACGGGACTCCGTACATTTAGATTTCAGGAGCAGTTTGAAAGATAACGCATCTCATTTCGATATGAGTTCGAAAGCCAGCGGACTGCAAAGACAAGTACTGAGCTTGTACAAGAAGTGTCTACGAGCGTCCAAAGGTAAACCTGGATTTGCTGATTTTGTGCGCGCCGAATTTCATAAACATTCTACGATTTCCAAGACGGACACTTTACACATCGAACATGCATTGCGACGCGGTTGGCGTCAATTGAAGATGGTGGAGAGCCAGCAGACGACAAAAATGACTACATTCCATGTGGATGACAACAAGTAGAACTCGAAAATAGTGCCATGATAAGTTGGGGATGATATAGTATTTAGAATATATGGTCTCAGTAAAATATCCAATGAACACTTCAACTACAACTGATTGTGAAGAATAAGTTAAAATACTAGTGCAAAATGGGCCTAAAATTTCAACGCATTCAAAATTAACCTACAGAATTTCCATATTTCAAATAAAAATTGTCCTGCATTGATCAAAGAAGTTGTGAAGAGGGATATCAGATCTTTTTATTTTTATAGCATTGTTTTTTCCCAATAATGACTTTTGACAAAACTCCGTTAGCAACGGGCACAAGTTTTTTCAAAGTAATTTATTCTTTATATTCAAAAAACAAACAAAAGTTCTGTTACGCTTTCACTTATAATGGGATAGTTTTTTTGTGTGCCATTGTTGCAATTGTGATTATTACAGGTATGATGGAAGTGTTCGCATTGTGGGTATATTGGCTTTATCTTTATAAGGCTACAAGGAATGATAGGAAAAATATTGATGCAGAGCGTTTTAGTGTGCTTTTAGCAGCTTTCTTTGAATGAGTCAAAGAATGAAACTATTTTTTCCCCAATTAATTTTGCATAGTTCCTGAATTATTTCCAAAGATGATCATGTATGCATTAGACATGTAGGCTATCCTTGTGCATAAGGATACAACACTATCTAATTTTTTTGGGTTTAAACAAATCTGCAGGCTAAAAAATGCATAAGGTTTTATAATGTATTCTTCTTTAATCTCTTCAGTTTATTCAAAAGTTTCAAAGATTCTGGTTCTCCATTGATCTGGTGATCATAAAGATCTGTCGCCTTAAATGGTTGATCATCGGGCATTTCAAACGCATCCACTTTCGAAGGCGTCATACGGTTTGGGACATTCAGATTGGTTCCAACCTCTTCTTTCAACGCCATCAATTTGTACTTTTGGGGAAACACCCCCCATGGGTGGCTCTTGCGCGGACTAAGAATCGCAAATTTGAGCAATGGCGAGGTAACAAACAACACAGATTTGCCATTATAGGCGATAAAATATGATCAATACGATAAAAATAAAGCATGATATGAGAAATGTACAGCTTGGAAACAGCAAGACAGAGTGACTATGGGCACAGTATATGTAATATATAATTAGGTTCACTCGCCGCATTTTTGGGTGGTTTTGCCACCGAATACTGTGACATTGCGTTCGCAGTGCCACCCTATTGGTTTGCAGATACCACTACGATGAAGCCACGCCCACCTACGATTCGTTTACAAGCGCTGAATCTGAATAGTAGCAAACCCTTTGTGACGGGTGCCTCCATGAGGAGTCGCTATGGTGTTAACCATCTACTTCACCCTGCCCTATATCGATGGAGTGGTCTGCAGCGCCCACACTTCCATGCACGTTCTGAAGCTTTAACAATTTTGCTTTCTCCTTTAATCTATGCCACCCCATAAGTAACCTTTTTGCTGCTTGAATCACGTTGTGTTTATGGCATCCTTCCCCTAAAAAGCCCAACCATTCCTCTATGGAGGCAGCTTCCATTCCCACTCTATGATTCTCTAGTGTTGGGCATGTGGGAAGTACATGCTGGATATCTTCCACACCACGTACCACCACACAGATTGCAGCATTCGTCAACTCCGTTAATTTTTGCCATATGTTTATTGGTTTCCAAGGAGCCAGCTCTAGCGCGAAAGAATAGGGCACTACCATAAGAGTGGTCACACACAGACTCCCTACTGATTTTTTCCTTGTTCATGTTCTTGTTCAGCGCAGGGTGTGGCTGAGGACGAGTTAATAACTGCAAAAAAACAGGGCGACGCTGCAGTGTTTTCCCCACCAGAACATCAAAGGTCCGACATGGAGTTAACCTACTTATATTACGTATCTTGTGCAATGGGAGCTCCCATGCAAGGAAAATGAGGCATTAGTGTTAAAAAGAAATGTGCAAAAAAACCATGTAGACTTAACAAACAGTCAAATTCTAACTGTGAACAAAGGGTGGGAGTGCAGTGCACACCATCCCCTTCATCAAGTGCTCTGGAACAAAAGCATTGCTCGGAATGAATTAGCATCTGGCCATATTGTGACAAGCAAAGACTCGCACGATAATACATAATTTGGTTAAAAACGGGCAAACTAGCAAAACTTTGGAGCCCGTACCCGCTAAGAAGGCGTAGTCGGTGATTGGTCTTTCCTGAAACGAAAAAGAATGGACCCATCAGAATAGTTCAATTAGAATTAAATATTAGTATTTCTTGTACTGTGGTTATTTTTATGATAATTCCATGCTATTCAGTTCTTTTTCTAAGATTCTGTTGTATAGATTTGGTCAATCAAAGGTCATCTTTATCGATTTTTTTCTATTGGACGATTGCAATTCTATCGACATTTGCTACTTCCTGCAGGTGGCGATGTCAGTAATTCTAAATGTTGGTTACATAACAATTTCTTGATTCTCGAACCCAATATATTGTGTGTAACTAAAAAAATAGCACTTGCTTCTTGCGTATTATGCAAGAATCTCTGCTTGCTTCGTTAATTCTATTTTCTGGGACCTCATTCTTTCGATACCACAAAACTGCTTTTGCAATCATTTTTACCAGACTCAACTCTAGCTATTATCAGTTAAATTTTTCAGATCTATGATGTATGAATGAAGTAGGCTGATAATTTGATAAAACGTATACGATAAATGGACTTGCTTGAAAATCTGCAAAACGTCAATTAGCTTTGCATATACCATTTTTATGGAATTCTCATCAGATTTACTAATTGTAATCAACGATACATTTTGCGTTACAATGGTGCATTATGCACTACACAATCATGCTGAAGTTGAAAATGCATTGGGCTACTCACGGGTTTGAACTAGATAATTGCTGGTGAATTGTAGCACTCGTAGAGCTCACTTCTGGTGGAATTAAGTGTTGTTGCAAAAAGCTGCTCCCAGGCTGGCTGCCTGCACCGGTGCTGAACGAGCCTTCTACACTGGAGCAGCCCAAATTTCCATGGTGAAAACCATATGTTCTCTGAAAACTGCCATACGGCGATGGTTGACGGAAGTTCCTTGACACAGGTTGCTCACCAGCTGATTCATTGCTGACAAACACAAAGAAAACTTATAAATCTTAAAGCAAACGTTTGTACTAGAAAAGAAGATGAACTCTCGACAAGGCTAATAGCTCGATTTTTGACTGTTTGATTTTTTTCATTTGCAACAGGTTGTAAATTTGCCAAATATTACAAATGACTATATCACATGAAATGATTTGGAACGTTACTCAACGTTTAAAATACTTCATGGCATTTACCTCGCAGAACTGCTTTTGAACAGGTCTTCGTCACTGTCGTACCGCCGTGGGTTATCGAAAAAATAGGCCCTGGAAGTGTTAGTAGATGGCTCGACTACTGTCTATAATTTCGAAATTAACTATTATTCGAAAAATGAGATTTTAAATGAAATTGTGCAACCATGCAGGTAATCCAGTTAAGTAATAACATACCAGTGCAGGGATGGGTTGACGTACCCGAAAAAACAAAACAACTAGAAATGTGGGTAAGAACTCCCAGATAAATAATACTACACCAAAAATGGCATAGCTAAATCCAGCAATATCCCCCTAGAAAATAATTAAAAAAGGTGACATGTCGGTATAACACGCCTAATAAGCATGTTTATAGTTTAAATGTTAGACTTGACATTATCAAAGATATTCGAAAAATAGATAACTTGTTCTAATAATAGTTAGTTTTAGCCATCTTGTTGTATTATATTTTAGATACCTGCATATACTTTTGCAGGATGGGCACAAACTTGAAATGGTTAAACCTTTAACCAAAAACTACAAAAAAACATGGAAAGTATTTCCAAACTGATTGATTTGCAGCATGCATAAGTGGAACAAATTTTGAAGGTCATGTACACTGTATATTCACGTAAGAAGTATCACTGCTGGTATTTGATTACTGCACCTGCAATGTACAACTGCAGAAGCATTAAATTTACCTGATCAGAAATGTTGATCCATCCAAAATTAAATGATGGCGCCCTCACATTCTGCGCCAGAGACACGACCACTATGTTATAGGAGGCCCTCGACACATAAAGCAAGACGGTGACTAGGCACACTGCTGTTGTCTTACAGACGGTGGTTCCCTAAGGGGAAAATACATGATAAGTTTTCAATTCTTGCCAAGCACCTGCAACATCCAATCCCGTTTCGCACACTATAATTCACATTTCCTACTTTGGTTTCCAATATCAGCTTTGCCGACGTCATTTTCGTGACTTTGTATACACAAATAGCTAATGAGATTCCACAGGCCAGAAACAGCAGCTCATTGATCATCACACGGGCGGTGGTGATAGCATATGGCTGCCAGTTCGTGTCTTGATCTTCCTTTGACACAATGGCACACACAACGTTGGTGCTCACAAACACGAGTACAGCCAGTCCAACAATGAACCATAGAAATCGGCTAAAGAAATTCAAATAAGATTATCCGGAATTAAACAAACTGATTTGAGAACAGTTTACCTTTTTTTTTTTACTAATTTGCACTTTTATACTAGTAAATTAGTCGTTAGTGGAAGTTACGACCAAAGTCTCAAAATGTAATTCATTTGTTTCATAAACACTTTATACATATAACCTGAAACTACTGTAATTTTATACAATATTTTTAATAAGTGTGTGAATATTGAACCATCAGAAAATAATGGTCTGAATATCTCAGCCACCCATGAGGACAATCTAAACTTGTTTGGCATCACCATTTGCATTCTTAAGTAACCATTTTCCACTTGTGACGTCATGTCGGTGCTCAAGAAAGTTTGATTTTGAAACCTAGGATAATTATTACTTGTAATTATCTGATGAACATTATGCATTTTTAGAAACCTGGTTTTTGGCTCCTATTCAAATATTGCAAGTTTGGTCCCTGTTTGGATATACCAATTAATACAAACTTACATATAAACTGTCTCTAACTTTCAATGAAAAACCAAAAGAGCAACCTGATGAATAAACGGAGCTGAGTTTTTATAAAAATATTTAGTGCGGGGTCAGACTGAATGCAACGTGAAATTGGCATCACAACCCCGAGTCTGGCAAGCTGCAGCTGCTCGGGCGTCTATAAACGATCTCAACAACCAATCAACATTGTTTGGACACGATTTCTGAGTAAGTTGACCTCTCGTACCGAGAACGGCTGGGCTCATACTTGGTCTTGGCATTGAGAACAACCTGGATAAAAAAGGAAGAATTGTGGAATTAGATCATGGTCTTCATACCAATATCAAATAAACACACCAGATTCCCTCCCTGCTGTTTAATACATTCCAAAACGCCAAGAAAACAATGGAAATGTCGCTAAATTCGGCAGCTATGGCTAGAGGAGCTATAGAATTCTGCATTCTGAGGTGGCAAAGCGCTGCAACTTTCTCAAACTATTTGCTAGTCTCTTTGCGGATGCATAGAAAAAGATGGTTTACGTACGGCTTAGTGGGAATTTGGCTGTAAGGGAAAAACGTGTAGGCGCGTGTAGCTACACAAGTACAGTATCCAATGCAACAGCTATAGATCTGCACATATTTCACAAATAGGTACAAATTATCTTATGATCTATCATTTCGAACGTGGCAAGTTAACAGAAGCTGATCTATGCAAATGAATACTCGAATGCGTTGAATTCGCTGCTATACGACTATTTTTTTTCAAGGGTTCTGGCGTTTAGGAACATACTGGGTTAGTGCAAGGAACCTGGTTCAGCGAATCCTGCGTTCCCCACCTGGGAGAAGTACAGCACTAGCAAGCAGAGGGTCACGAACTGCAAACAAACTGGAAGGCAGTAGAGCATCCAGAAAGGGAAAGTGGGCAGGTTGTTGGCTAGGACGGGGTTCTTGAAGTAGAAGGAGAACAGGGTTGTCCTCAGGGCGGCCCAGAGCAGGCACAGGAAGAGCAGAGAGGACTGATAACTGAAGCGCTTGTGACGGTACCACAGGATGAGGATCAGCTGGGTGTAGACGAAAAGGAAGAGACAGGCGTAGAGGACGGTGTAAGCGACGGTCAAGCCGAAGTGGACGACGTTGGGCAGAGCTGGTAGGTCGTCGGGCACGGGTGCTGCGTGCAGGGCTGAAGGCTTCATTTTCATGTGCCTCATTTCTGCACCTTCGAAATCCATGGTGAGCTGTTGTTATGTCGTAGGGGGGCGAGCTTAGGCCATCCTCCGATCCTTGACAAGTGTTAACAACCTACCGTTCACACAAATTGTCAGTTATCGCCCCCAAATCCGCAGAACTTTCACCTCCGAACCCGCATGACCAACGCAACCAGCTGGTATCGACGAGGGTCGACCGTAAAGCCTGTCCCGCGTATTTTTTGTAAAGTTTATTCGCCATGCCATCGCTTCTGAAAAGGTTAACGTGCTAGATTTAGCACGGTCGATTGTGGATAAAGCGCTCTGGATACTGTACAACGCTAATTGTATGCCTAGTGAAGGAAATTTTTAGGGTTTGCGACGGTACGTGACAGGAATTAAAAATTCTCGTCTAACACTAAACAGGATAACTCTTAGTTGCTACGCAAATAACTTATACGTTTCATATACTAGCTCTGCAAAGGGACTGTTGTTTTTACAGCGCTAATTTAAATTTTTCGAATTTCTACTCCTGGGAAATGCGAGTTGGTCGCAGGGCGCAACACAAATGTCTGCCAAACACGAGCCAAACATATGATCGGTTTGGTTCTTGGTTAGGATTTTAACTGAATAGGATACGAAAATATTTAAGTTTATTGACAGTGATGCTATCACCGTCCGTTATATAATTTTATCGCGGTTTACTACGTATTTCGATGTGCTTTTTATGATTTGCGATGCAGCGGCATACTTGATCAAAGGCAAAATTCTACAGTCAAATCCTAACCCATACTGTGTCTAGCTATTAACCTGTGCTGATCAAATGATCGCTTTTTCCTGGTTAGAGGGTTTCAGCAATGTACGAATACGACATTATTTAAGAGGAAATTCTCTCATCTACAATGGACGATTTAAGAAAGATCGATGATCTAAAAATCTGACGAATCCTGGCTTTATTTTCTTAAAATTGTATACCTATTGACACAATGGTATTGATGACGTCATTGCGAAAACTTCGTTTCGCACCTTAGCCTGGAGGCGCCTTCCACCCCCGCCCCATTAGAAATGGACTCTGCGCAAATTTCTCCAGGCTGTGCGAAGCTCGGATGAATTTTTCGGCATTGTGCTTCGGATTCCGCGTCCGGAGGGAGGGTTTTGGATTTTGTGCAATTTAGAAAGGGTGACCGAGTGCCGTGAAAAGGATAAAAACGAGGATTATTCCGGAGTCCAGACACAGATCGGATTAAATTCGGTTTCGGAGCGCGAAGGTGGTTTTTGGAACAGAGCTCTTTCCCCCCGACTCTCCCCCTCGTCGGTTATCGTTTTGGGTTTCGAATACCTGAGTCGTTGATCAAACGCTCGACCTTTGATAGCGACGCGAGGAGCAAATCTGTTTGTTTTTGGGGTTCCATCGTTCCGTCGTCATGATCCCTCGTTTTGGCACGGACCCAACCGTGCCGCGAGGTCGGGGGTAGGCGAAAAATGCCAGTTTCAACGGGGTTTTTTCGCGCCCCCCCGGAATGGTGGTGAGCCCCCTCATTTGCATATCGACCTTCGAGCAACGTCCAGTTTTTCTCCCCAAAACTGCGCTTTTCAAGCCGCCTCGGATGGCCGAAAGGGAAAGTGCGCGCACCTGAAATCGCCGTGATTCTCCAGCAAGCCATGACCTCTCCTGTCGAACTGATTCAAGGGCCCTTGTGTACTTGGGTAAGCATTGCGGGCCATTGTTCTTTGTAGCGTAGGTGGGAACGGAGTTTGTCGTTTTCAATGTGTGGACAGTGGACCTCACTATAGGGCACACTATAGGTGTGAGACCATGGTGACTGTAGAGATGGTCCTCCTAGGTGAGTCCCATTCACGCTTTACGAGCTGTCATTTGTTTAGCGTATGGAGTGACAGTAGCGTGAACCTCGGAAGTGGAACGTACTGTAGGGACACTAACCGCACTATACGGAATGAAATGATTGTATAGATTCGTTGATTATGGGAATGCAGATGGGTCGCACGTTGCACTATACCGAATGAACATTCCTTCCACTTAATTAGTGTAACTTTGTGCAATGAAGACACTGTGCATGGAAGTGTTGGTGCACTTTGCTGAAAGAACGTTCATGTGCATGTAGCGTGAACATAGATGTGCTGTAGAACATGTTAGCTATGCCGAATCAAGGAACATCTAGTGTAGAGTAAACGAAGAGGTATTTATCGATCGGTGCAATGTGTATGGCGTAGCGAACGAACGTTCATTTGATGCGCGTGTCAAGGTTTGATTCTCGGCAGTTTTACCTCTGCAAGACTACAAAGATGATGTAGAACAGAACTTTTGAGACGGACCATGAAAAACAGCGAAAATTTCATATTTCCACAGTAGAGATGTCAGAAATCATGAATCGTGTATGGAGAAACTTTATACAAAGGAATTGAATATACTTCTCCTCATTTGTACATTGTACCAACACAGTTTCAAAGCAGTTTACCTATAAACAGTTTAGCTGCAGGTACTTACAGTAAAAGCAGTTTACAAGCTAAACAATCGCAATTGTTGTTCTTTTGTCATCAGGATAGTTTAAAAACTGCCTCAGAAATGCTGCTGAATTAAAATTGGAATTATCAATTTTTTTTATTATATTGCAAGTTACTTAATTCCGCAGTATTGTCCAGAAAATGTGTAGGCCTAGGGTTTTAGAATTTCAATACTGCAGATGTTTGATTTGACATCAACAAATATTGCAGGACATTATTTAGACTTTACCAATATTATGTGTGGTACTACGCAGAACAAAAGTGGTAAAAGAATTGCAGGATTTTGTTGAATGTTTTGCTGGGACGAAGTGACGGACCCCTGCATTTACACCCTAAAAGGATTGCTGGGCGAAGGTATTTTAATGCTTTTCATTGATTTTATTTGTCGATGAATCATCGTCAGCGTTCTAAAAAATCGAGAGAAAAAAAAACAGGTTTTTTGGGGAGTTCGACTTCACGGTGCAACATTTCTATTGTTTACATTGGATTAACCTCCACGACGAGGCTTTACCTTCGTTATGCTTTATTTAATTATGTTGCGCTGGTTCCCGACTTGTACCAGTCTGCAATGAATGGACTGGATGCACCGTGGCTTAATGATACGAATTGCCAGCAGGGTCAAGGGTCAGGTGCAAAGTCGGCGTGGACTCGAAAACGTGAGACCAGGTAGTAATTTATTCAGGGTGATTCATCACGTAAATAACGATTGCGTGTGTGACAATTCGTTTGGTAGGTAATTGGAAAGATCTGGGTTGATTCCTTTGGATTTCCAGATGAATCTGGATTGACATTGCGTAAGCAGTCTGGACGAATTTTTTTCAGTTTCTAAGTAAGCTGGATCAATCGTTTTTGTGGTTGGTTTTGAATCTGGGTTGGTTGGTTTTGAAAATTCGAGCTATATCGAGCGAATAATTGACGATTCTTGTAAGGACTGAATGAATCTGTGCTACTTCTTGGTTGGATAATAAGTGGTTGGTCACGTGTTGATTCCTTAAATTGGGATGAAGGATGAATCCACGTATTTAAAATGAAGTTATCTCAGGATCTGACTATACCATTCTTTCGTAGCTATATAGCGAGTCCTGTGCGACCATGAAGTGAATCTATCGCAAGTTAAATTTAAATACACGGTATAAGTACTGGGGCCGGATGAATATTGCCAGAGGTTAATCTAGAGATCTAGAGCAATTAGGACGTGATTGCAGCCAGTGTGATTCTGGAGTAATCGTTTTACCGCCTGTGTGAATTTGGGGCAATTAAAGTGTAGCGTGAATCTGAGGTGGCGAGCTTTAGTTTTCTCAAGAAGCTGGAGTGAATCCGCGTCGATCCCCACCTCGTAAATTGCACCTTCTTTGTCGGTTATGAATGGAGCCCCGAGGTCCACCTGGAGCACCTTGCGGGGGCTATCGCACCTGCCTCGGGTGCCCGTCACAATGAACGCGTTTAAATGGCCCTGGGAACGTTCTCCCTTTTTAAATCTCCCAGTTTTATAGGAACTTGAGTCGCCAGCACTTTTTTTTTTTTGCACTGCCCCCTCGTGAGAGCGTGTGTCATTGACCGGCCTCCCCTGCTCGACTCCGCCGTGGACCAGCAACCTACCCTCGGCGCATTGCTGCCGAGCTCGGAGTCGAAAGTCAGCCTTGAGGGGAGGGGGGGGGGGGGGAGGAGGTCTAATACCTTTGTACTATATGTAGAAGTTTTATTCGAGGGGCTCGCAATTTGACCCCTTCTTGATTTCCTCCTATCACATGCTGTGGCATGGATTCTTGAGTCTCCACGTGGGGGACAAGCCGTTTAACCCCTATGAGTTGCAAGATGTTTTCTGAAATATATAGCTGGCCTGATTTTAGACGAAAAGACATTAACGTAATTATTTGAACTTAAATCGTAACATCGTCGCTAGCGCCTGGAGATTCATTTTATTGTCTAAATCCTGTCTCCGTGTACATGAGGTCCAGAATGTGAAAATGAAATGGTTTCATCGCACCCAACTATATAGTAATCGTAATTCTCACAAAAAAAATTTTTTTTCCGTTATTGCCAATTTTTAGGGATTGAATTCAGCGCAACCGACCATACGTATATTCAAAGATACATGGTTTGTCTTTTTTATGTTTACGATGGGATGGTGCAAATTATTGGGTACCTAGAAGCATTTATAGGGGTCTGTGTTCTGCATTCTGCATGTAGCGTGCGCTTTACCACACCGATGCATCTTATTGTCCGGTCTTGTAACCTACTTGCTTGAAGTCTGTGACCGAACCCAGTAATGGGCCGGTATATTACGCCCGTAATTAATTACGCTACCGTTTCATAATGTGGGATTAGCCTTCCGTTTAATTCTTTCTTTTTTTTTCTTCTCTCCAGGTTAAAACGTTTCACGATGAGGAAGGCCACGGGTTGGATTACTGTCAACTCTGCGATGGCGTATTCCTCCACGAGGTCATGCTGCAGATGTAAGTTCACACGCTGCTCATTTCGGTGCTTTATAATCTTTTTGCAGCGTTTTTTGCGCGCATTTTAAAATATGCAGGCCTCCGGGCACTCCTTCCCGTGAAATGTGGCGCAACATGTCTGGTTAGTAGGAGTGACATAACGGGTAATATGCGCTTGTTTGACCATTTTGAACTGACTTGCAGTAGGAAGTTTTACAATGAGGAGAGTGCGCATCTGTCACGCGAATAAAGAACAATATCCTCAATTTGAGCTTGCTGTACGTCCAGACCAATCGCAGAAAGGCATGACAGGAATTGCTTAAAATTGGTAATTCTCTTTTCTCTAGGTGATTAGCCCATGGCATCTAGGGATATCATTTATAAACGCATGCCCAATCCATACTTGCACAGTACAGCCGAAATGACAGTATGATTTTCTTCATTGAATGTTTGCTATACATGCACATATACTCATGTCCAAAAGCTAATCATAACTATATAATATTCGCAATTATATTAATTATGCTTGGCTTTTGGACACGAGTGTAGTACAGTAATTGCTTTTCATTCAGTGAATTTGAGGGAAGGCATTAACTTAAAATGAGAGGAAATACGAAAAGTACAGTATAGAAACTATCTGTTCCTCAAAATAGACTAACCATCTTGGTCATTTGTGCAGCATTTAAAGGAATGGTTGTATTATATGTACCGCCCTTTTGATCAATGTCCAGCAATGTACTGTTGACAGCTGGTAACTCGGTAGCTTATTAGGAAGTCTGCCTAAAATACAGTAGCATAGACTTGCCTATACTGTCCTGCTTGATGGATCGATTTCCACTGCTGGCCAGTGCCCAGCTGTTAAACGCATCAACGACAAATGCGTTTCATTCTCAGTACATGTACCCTTGGCTTCTGGATTTCATCTGACTAGAGCACGTGGTGTTACTAATCACTGTGAGCAGAATCAATATGAATTATGGCTTGTCGAGTGACATCGTTTGTAAATTACGTACTGACCAGCCCATACCTAAAATGTGAGGAAATTTCGGGGTGCCAATACATAAATCTGAGAATGCGCCTAACTTGTAGCTGCTCCCAAAAATCAATTTGACCATTATGGTCAGTTGGGCAGCATTTAAGGAAAGGATTTTGACTGCAATATTTAAGTTTCAACAACATTTGACATTGAAACTTGATTCGGAACTGAGCTCTGCTTTAATGCGACATTAAATACTTATACGACAAAATGTCTGGTTTTACCCAAAATCTCGTACAGCCAACCACGGAATTATCGGAACGTTTCTCTTTAAATCCTAACATAGCAGCTAGGCATTCAGAGTACATACAAGCGATCATGGTGCACCGCGCCAGACATCCAAGCTCTTTTTTATTGATTTATTGCCTCATGTCATCTCAAGAACATTACATGCAGCCTAACGTGACCCAGAAATCTGGGTTTCATGATTATAAAAGTTTTTTTCTTCTTCTTTTTAACATACACTGTATGAAATTCTAAAACATGTTATTAATTCAAAATGTGCGTTTCTCCATGAAATCAGGGCAAAGTAATTTCCACCTATTGTAAATTCTCCTTCATTTAATATTTGATTAAGTGTTTTAATTCACGTACAACATAGATTTTTCTATAACGCAAGACTGAAATCTGTTTCCTCTGAATATTTGTTGAGTATGTTCATTGGCCATACATTTGGCAAATGTTCATAAAGCTGTTTCGCCATATTGTGGATGCATTTTATGAGCGCATTCGGTAACTCAGTTGAACAGTGCATCAGAGTAGTATCTGGATTCACCTTTAGAGCACCTTTAATAGCTTAATGAGGATATCATTTTCACTCTTATGGCCACTTAATTCGAGAGTTTACCATTCCTTTCATCAACTGTTCTAATTTCCCAGGTTTGGGGCTAGCATGTGAACGTGCATATCTGCCGTTCTAAATCGCATTTCTGACTTATTTCTCGTTAATTTTTATTATTCGCTCCTTTTTTCAGAAATCAATAAAATATCCAGTCATTATATCCACCGGTGCGGTGCGCGACAAAATGGGGACTTGAGATGCAGTTTTGACATGTTTTGGTATAGAGGATAGCATTTCAGTAGCACAGCGCAATCTTCCGCAGCTACATAGATATACATTAAAATCGTTATTCAGTCTATATAACAAAATATGAATTAAGAATGCGAAATTAATTTCGTTGCCTCGGGCAGTTTTCATTGCACGTATGGACAAGCAAACTGCTCTTTCCATCAATGCGTGGGCAGGTCTCTCATATTTCCCAATCGATTTAAGGTCGCGGAAACGAGTTTCGAACCACCTGGAAACCCACTTTTTGCCTCTGTGCATGCACATCCACGACCCATATTTGCGGCTAGAAAATACTTATTCCGTGCCTATATCTGCGACGGCGAATGCGAGTTGGAATTAATGAAATCGTAACTTTCCCTAAATTTCTGCACGCAGTTTATTTAGCGACAAAAAACAGCCAGGGGAACCCGCTAACGAACACAGTTTCATGCAAGCGTTGCGCAATTGTTGTTGTTGCTTAAAATGGTAAATACTCGTAAACTACAGCACGATTAGATGCTTTTTATCAGAAAACATGGAAGGGCTGATATAAAACAGACAAACTCGGCTTTCCCGTACAGCAAAAACATGAGGAAAAGATAACGCGGCTAACGCCTGAAGAGTTTTTCTTGAAGGTGCCGTATAGGGAGTGTTATGTGTAATACATGTACCGGTACATTAATACGCCATTGTAGGCTACTTGATCAAAGAAGGCTTCCTGTACTAGTGGCTCACCTCTTGTCCCTCTGCTATCTCGCCTCGTATCTCTTTAAATCCTCGTCTGCCATCCAATTCCTCTCTTTATTTCTGTCATCCTTTGCTCTTGTTCTCCTACATTTACTTTCTACCCTTGCTTCGATTCATTTCCTGATGTTCTCCAGGTGTTCTTATTTCATCTTCTTGCACATTTGCATATCATCCCACTCCAATGCCCGTATAGACAGACAGGCTAATCAAACCCAGCCCAGCAGTCATTAGTAATATCGCCAATTGACATATTGCTGTTTAAAAAATGCATATACGAAATTATGGACTTTCGATTATATTTTAATGAACGAATGTTTTTGATGCATTGCATGTACAGTAATGAACATTTTTGCATGTCTTGAACATTGATATATTCCTTCAGTCGATTTTTCTCTCGAGGTTTCATCTGCATGTATGATGATCTACACAAATTAAACTTGTCCAAAATTCTTGCATTTTTCAATTTCAAATGTTGCAGTTCACTATTCTGTACAATTTAGGAATTTTAGGCATGTATTGCAGCCACATACCTGTAGTTTGCAAATAGTTTTAATCTCGCCACACTGAAGAATAAAGATGTATAGGGCATCGCATTTTACTCTCGAGTTCGGAAACTACCCAAGGAGGTATACGCGTACTGTATATTTCCCTCTGCAATCTTATGTTATATACGCTTGGCAAGAATTCAGTACTGCCCCCTCAGGTACCTCCACCGAAGGGTTAATTCCCGCCAACCTTTGGTGCATGGTCTAATCGCACTTTTTAATCTCATTCTACACGCATCCCGTTCGTAATCGTAGCATGCTATCGTTCATCTGCGCTGCCAATTCGTGTTTACTTACGGGAAATTATTTCCATATCCTTGGCAGCGATGGCGCGATTACAGCATAGGAGAAAGTTACGGGGAAAAAAACAAAAAACTGCTGCATTTCTGGCTGCAGGCATGGAATTTCAGGTCATGAAAGGGTTTTAATCAAAAAACGCCATCCAGGTTTTTTGGTGCGAGCAAACAAGTTACAACACTCTTTTGGGAAGGCTGAAACGTGCGTTATCTCGGTAGGAAAGATTGCAGGTTTCATGGCCATCTTTGAAATCTTGATGCAATGACGTCATCGCTAATCGAGAGCTGGCGCTGATGAGCTTCCGTATGCGAGTTATGAAACCCAGGCTCAATTTGGTCAGATATGATTTTAAAACCGTCCTGAGGAATTCTCAATTATATCACATTGGATCTCGTTAGCTCTTTCTCATTCTTGCTACACCAGTTTCATCTTCTAGAAATCCCTGCTGCAAGTGTTTTGAAATATTTCGGAAATTTTCTGCAGAAGTTTTTTTTTTTTTTTTTGTTTTTTTGTTTTTAAATTTCTTTTGTGAATGTTAATGTGTTAATGTAATGTTTTACGCAAATATTTTTCTCTGAGTCTTACTGAACCAGTTATTCTTTTTGGACCTTGATGATAACATTAAGGAAAATCTACACTTGTATCAACCATCATTATCTTTCTGATGATAAATCCATTTCTTATATCATTATGAATTTTGATTTATAGTCGCTGTTAAATAATCATTCAGAACAGGCCTGCTTCAGAATCTAATTTCGTTTATTCGCAGGTTGAATCTTCCAAAAAAAAAAATGGTTGTGTAAAAATTTTCTACTCGTTCTTTATTAGGTATCTTTTAGTGAAATTCTGTTCCATCTGCTTAGTCTGTTCTGGCTAGAAAAGAAATATATATTTCTTTTGCCTAGTTTAGGAGTATTTTTCAAACTGATTTAGTTATCCGAACTGCGCAATTATGTTTCGTATCCAATTTAGGTTTTGGAAAACAACATGCTAATTTGAGTGCTGAGATTTCCACCCCTGCATGCATTTGCGCCCATGGGCGGCGGAATTTGGTATAACGTTCCACTTTCGTTTTTAAGGAGTTGGTTTACTTGAACTCTTTCAGATGTCAGAACGAAAAAACGAATGAAATTAATCTAAATAGGGTCATCAAGGATGATTTATTGCCCGGTTAGGACGCCCCCATGGGTGGAATAAATTCAGTTTTCCTAATTTCCTGATTTGAAGAGTTGAGTTAAAACGAACAGAACTTATTCTCCCTGCATCCTAAATATTTGACAAATGTCCATCAGTATAATGTTGAGTGCGATCAATGGCATGTATGGTTAGCGTCAGCGTGCGCCCAAACACGTGTTCATTCCAAATTATTTATGTTCTCACGAATAGATAAATTAGAGGATAAAAATATTGCAGACAGCTCAGATTTTGGCCAGTTATACATTACTACTCAGCTAAAATCATGCAGTTCGTATTAATTTCCCAAGCATTTCTAATTGGTATATTTCTGGTACTGTAAAAGATTTTGCGAATTGTATTAAATTAAACGCATATTTAAAGCAGTTACCAGAAATTACTCGAACAAGTTTTTACATGACAACGGCTTAATTCGCAAAATTCACAATAAAACAAGCTATTAAACGTGCAGATTTTCTAAGTCGAAACGCAAGCTGAACATAATTCTCGTTGCAAACTGCATTTTTTCATGCACTTAATTTAATTTTAACGAATCGGTATTCATTTTTCTGAAGGAAATATGTAAATTGAATTAAATAACTCGCCTTGAAGCCAGGCTTTTTTGCCACAACCGCTAGAAAGCAATTTATTGGACACGATCAAGCCGTTTATTATTAAATTCTGCACATTTTTTTTCTCACATTTTTGCTGATAAAACATTAACAAGATTTATTTATTATATAATAAAATAATTCGTTTATTCCTGATGCGCTATATATTTGTTTTTCCTTCGTAAATTTTATTTTAAAAATATTTTTCAGATATAGTTGTGGATTTTCCGCAATGCTCGCTTTTGCATAACTACTGTGTAGAAATTGTATATGAAAAAATCTTTTTCCACTTTTATAAAAATGATACGTCCAGAACTTTTCATTCTCCGATTAAGTTTAACGAAGCGTGGGGCAGCTGGCCGTAAATGTCCGCATTAACTACAGTGTACTCAATCTATATACAATTGTACTACATGCAGCGTATGCCATTCGCGTATATACACATGTACCTGTAAATGCATGTCCGTATGTCGTTCCCTCCTAATGCATTCACGCAGAACAAACACTTCTATTTTTTTGTGCGCAAAATATGCAAATTGAAAAGCATTAGAAATTCTACCAACCGTGAATTACCTGGCTGCGCGCACGTGCACAATCAACCCATCAAACATAAACAGGATTACGTCCTGATTAAGCAAGATGCTAACAGATTTACCAAAAGTTTGCATTACTTTTATGAGGAAATGGTTTAGAAAGAAATTTGGCACGATGGGCATATCAGGAAATGCTGTGCCTTTCAATTCTTATTCTTTATTGCTAACAATCAAGCACCAGGTGGCGTTGAGATCATTGGTGAATGTTTTGCTGTCTCATCGTAGCATAACGTTCTGTTTAAATTCTGGTTTATTTATACCGCGCTCGACTTAGCTGAACCAGAAAACATCATTTTTCCAAATATATAATAATGCAAAAAATCCTAAAAGCCCACGTGCATTTTATCCATAAAATATATACGTGGCACTTATAGGGCAAATTGACTTAATCGTTATGTGCAAAGGACAACAATACCACTATCAATATTGTTATTATATACTTCTTTCCCACATCGAAATAATTTTTTTCTTATTCTAATAGTAATATTTTGCGAAGTATATATACCGTAATATTTACATGGTCTTCTGTAGGAAATACGTGTAATTCATGCATTTGGGAAGTTATATACTTTTGCATACGGTGTTGTTTCATCGTTATATCCTGTAGTTTGACAACGTGAAATTTTGGCTGCCCTTTTTTGCTGTAAGTGAATCTTATGTGGAAGACTGACAGAATTTCATATAGGACAAATAATATTGACATATTTAGCTGATATTAAGGGTACTCAGATAAAAGCTTTACCAATGAGACTTAATTTTGACAAATGTCAAGTCACTTGACTTGTGCAAAACGCTATTTGTTTAAAAAAAAAATTATTGATTTTTGTTAAGTTAATTATCTGTAACTAGCTGGAAGGTCGGCATGGCATTGCCCGGGCTGTACTTACCGATAGCGACGAAGTAGGCCTAATGAACGAATGAGTTACGAATCATGATTTCCCAAAATTGGACTCCCCCTAGCTGTCCGCATTGTGTCTGGTCAATCAGGACGTCCTTTTTGAATGGCCCCTAAGGAAACCACGGCCCCGGAACCAGTTTTCCAGCCACAAATCGACATAGAGCTCTTTACATTTATAAGATACATTCCTTTTTCAAATGTGACTTCACTACACTGTACTGCCATAACGGTCCGTAAGTGCCATTCATAAATCGTCTATCTGAGTACTGCAATAATTAGCACAGAAAACTGTTTACAACGCTAAATTCGTTACTATACAGATAGATATCTGTAGTATAAGTTTTGCAATACTGCCTCATTTACAGTTATTTATATAATTGGTAAATTTTTCAAAAATTATGATGCTGTCCTTTTTTTATGTTATATTTAATGATCGGGTAAATTTGTCATTTTCAAATAACACTTCTGAACACGCACATTCAAATTACTTTAACTTGCATGCAGCTGATGTGGCCAGGTGGACGCCATATTGCAACTCATTTATCAGCACCTGAAAAGGAGCCCAGCAAGAAATACTGTTTTATATTCTGAAAATTCGCATAATTTTGCGGGGAAAAAGTAATCGTAATGATTACAGTGTACTTTTTTGTATTAAGAAATATCACAGAAATAGTTTCTTAAAAGCCCCGATACACACTAGCAAAAAAAAAAAAAAAAATCTAAAAACCAGAAACTATAAGCTTAAAATGGTTTCTAAAAAAAATTATATAAACGAGTTTTCATAAATTTGAGCGTAAATACTACAAAAACCATTTTGAAGAATCTGAGCAGACGTTAGAAGACAAAAGTACGATAATTTCTCCCTCAATTAAAATCAAGAGCTGTACGTTTGTTGTTTTTATCATGTAATAATTCATTCATTATTTATATGGTTTCGTAATTCAGCATCAGTTTAAGGTAGCCAATGTATTTTTGCTGTTCTTAAAAACGTCCTGAAAATATGCGAGAGACTGATGGAGAAAATTAACACACCATCACGTTAGTAGGTGCATTAGTGTTCGCAATTCTATTATTTTCCATTTCATTTCTTTTAACATTTGTCTATAAGTAATTCATAAACGTAAGCTTCGATACACTATCGTCTTTTCAAACGAGATAAAATTGCTAAACATATAAAGTTATTAATAATTTTATATATTGACAAGTATTTTGGTTTTATATACTTTTTCGTGAGAAATTTATCACAGGATGGCAACATTTAATAAAGTTAAACAAAAATGGTTATGGACGATGTATTTTGTGCGAGCTTTAATTAAAACTTCGGAGGAATAGACGTACATTTTGTTTAACGTATGCATGGTGAAATGCTTCATCAGGAGCCATGTTCGTAACGTGCTGCTCGATGGGAAAGTTGACCACAAAAATGGCGCCACGTTGGCAAAATGTTGAGACGTTGCTCGCTGGAGCTCAAAACTGCCTCATTTTTTCGCGAATCGTAGAATTTTTTAATTGTTTCCTGGGGGCTGTGATTCGTTGAACCTGTTCGTACATTAAATAAGCCACCGGAGTCTCGTTACATGACGATAAAAAAAGGGTAACGCGACCATATAATTGACTGGGGAAAAAAAAAAAAAAATTGTACTTTTTTTTCTGATACAAATGCCATGCTCGGGTGATTTAGAACGACAATAATTTTGGACGACTTTAACGTCTTCATGCATCAAGCCGGTTTTGGGGAGATATTTGCGCCGTTTTTATGCACTAACGAGATTCATATTTATATCGCGCTTAAAATCTCTGAGGTTTTTCTTCAGATTTTTTGTTTTGTTTCTAAATTGGATTTTTGAAGGTGCCTGTTTTCGTAATCACTTCGTCTCCGTCTTTAGCCGTGCCTATAGTTTCGCTGAAGCCCCTCAGGATGGCTATACAGTAAGAAATGGAAGTTGCCATTTCGCGGGAAGTCATCTTGAACGGTTTCTGTCGATATTGTGGTCGCATTTGTGGTGACTATAAATTGACGCCATTTTGACATGTCATGTCTCGCAACGGGTAACTTCTTGCTCTTGCACCTGGTATTTTCATGGAAAATCTATTGGAACGCATTATTGAACGTCACTATATTATTTATTCGTTTTGTTAAAATTTGTCATTTTCAAATAACACTTCTCAACGCGCGCATTGAAATTTCTTTAACTTGCTTGTTTGCATGCTGATGTGGCTGCAGGTGGACGCCATATTACGACTCATTTAGCAGCACCTGAAAAGGAGCGCGGCAGGAAATGCACATTTGAAAACAATGGCATTCTATTTATTGATTACTCAATGTAAAAAAAATGAGACTAAAAGTTGTGTATCTACATTTTTGCAGCAAAAACGATAACCCTTATCTTCACAAATGAAGAATTAAAAAAAAAAAAAAAAACACGAATTAAAGCTGCCAATAAGTAGAAAAGAACAAACTGTTTCTTATACGCTGTATAGGTGCGCATTATTTTCTCATTTCTGCAATGGCTTATGAACACGTTGCTATGGCACGATGCTTCCACTTGTTTATCTATTGGAGGCAGCGTCATCAGCGTCCTATTAAGATGAAAACAACTAGCGTGAATCGACCTTTGGCGTTCTTTTTGTCACCGGATTTGAGGCTCCAATGAGCACGAAGTCATTAGCACGTATGCGTGCCGAGGCGTAAAAGCAGCCACATTTGGACGTAATTTACGCTCGGCCAAGGAAGACATTGTTGAAATGTGATAAGTAATCGTTTTGCGGATTGGAGTACTGGATTAGAATATCTGGCGATCATTATCGATCTTGAATAAATTGGTTCTGGGTATAGCTGGAAGAAACGAGCCGCGAATAAAATTTTCGAGAAAAAACTTGCAATTTTGCAAGTTTTTTTTGCACGTGTGGCGCTTTTTAAGAGTGACTCATGGTAGCTACTTGTGACCTCTGTCCAGGTTGAGTTCCAGGTTTTTCTACTTACATGTAGGCTACTTGTACATGCACAATTTGAAATGCTCATGGTAGCCATCAAACAGATGCCATACATGTGTATTTGAGAGGGTAACAGTTGTAATTCGGAAGATAAGGTTATCTCACAACTGGATCGAATAAAATTCGTTCATATAATTTAATTATTTCAAAAGTTGTTTTCAAGTTAAGATCTTTTATTTTTAAACAAATATTCAAATTGGAACGCAATGGTACCTCTCTTCAAGTGGTCGAAAGCACGTTGACACTTATTCATGTAGATTGAAAACCAGTGTCGCCTATAGTGGTAAGGGCCTGCTATACCACTACACGACACTGGTTCGAAATAAGTTGGCAACCTGCATGAATAAGTGTCAACGTGCTCTCAGCCAAATATTGTGATATTATTTTATCAAGAACAAATTCGTTATTTTTCTCATAACCCTGTAGCACAGCGTTTCTCCTTTCGGCTTCGTGCTGGCTTTTTCACCTGAAGAAGCCGAAAGGCTAGACATGTAAATTGGAACACAAAAAATATTGGTAATTTTTCAAAAGTTATAACTTATGTTTCATATAGTCGTATTTTATGAGGTTTTTTTACTATTATCAGCGTTTGCATCTAGCCATCATTTCTTGGAAATTTGGAATGTTTTTAGTGTTCTTCTAAAGTGGATGCATGAATCATCTGTGCATGATTTCTCGGTGAATTTTAATGAATCAACCATTCCGACTCGAAAAAATCTCATTTTTTGACCACCGAATCAACCAATTGGCGGTGATTGTCTGGAGATTCCGACTGAGTTTTACCTACATGTTATTTTCTCGTTCGTCGAGCTATGTTGGATTGTTCTCTGGTTTTGATTAAGCGTTGCTAATTTCTTGTTTGCGTTGAACTAGTTTCACTCTGTATAATGCAGCTCTAATGTGCCAATTTTGTTTTTACAGTGATCCGAGACCGCCTCATCGAGGGGTATGTCACACCGGGGGCGACATCAATACTAGACTACGAAATTTGGATATTTTGGTGCGCAACGTGAAAGCCTTCTATGAGGTAATATTATCTCATTTTTGTTACTGGTCAACTTAGCATGTCTTATGTATAGAACTTTTCTCCTCGTGGATCTTCTGCTTAAATTGTGATGTACCCTGCATGGCCTCGAAATCCTGTTTAATGCAGGTACTTTTTGGAGTTGAACGTGCTTTCAATGTATCAAAGTAAAATTAGACCGTGTGTGCTGGAAGACAAATGAGATAAAATCAAAGTTTAATTTTTTCCCAATTTGTTTTTCTACAAACAAGGACATGCTGATAAAAAAAAGAAAAAAATAGATGGAATTTAGTTTAAATTTTATAGATTTTCGGCTTCGGCGTTTTGAACTCTGGAATACGTTTAATGGACAGTATAGATCCTTCCCGAAATCCCAGTAAGAATTCTCCCAGCGCCATCTATGACGCATTGTTAGATTCAAATAAGTATGATTCGTTTGGCATGACTTGACTTTGGTATAATTTTATTATGCGACAGAGAAAGCATTCCAATGAAAGTGCTAATGCGGCACATTTGCACCATTTTTGTCTCCAAAATGCATTTTAACGATTTAAATTTTAGAAACTATAAATTGTTTATTATGATATTTACAGTAGAATCCGACCTAAACATCTTGTGAAAAGATTTCATTGTTTAAAAGAGAAATTGTTCATGCCTCGATCTAATTAGGGCAAAAACAATACGATTGCAATAATTATAATTGTTTGCGTCGTTTATCTTTTAAGTTAATGTAATACAATTACACGGTTGAATGCACGTACATTATAATGGAAATCAACTGCAGTTCATAATATAGAACTTCAATGGTAAACATGCATATTCAGAAAATGTAGTTTCAATAAAGGAAATGATAGGAAATTTCTTTTTCGAGTAAAAAAGGTCTTATTACGATCGGTTGCGCGCTGATACTTTCTTTCAGTCAAAAATTTAAATTAGAAGAAGAATTCAAAATTACTGTATATACAGTATATATATGCATGGCCTCTAAAGCGATATCTCACTTTATATTGTTAATATATACAGTATAAATGGAATAACTATTTTTTAAAAAAAAATATATATACAGAGTGCTTTACAGATTGTACTTTCGCAGTTGTGAAGTCACGTGTGCAAAATATATACTAATTGGTTTAAGAAATCCACTCAAGGTATATATAATCGCTGTTTTTAAACCATTCCTTTTGAACTCGTGATTTTACGGCTGTCAAAGTACCGTTCGTAATGGTTCTGTCTGAGTACCACTGTTGTATATGTTGGCGTCAGAATATACGATGGTGTACTACGCGCATGTCGCTTGACGCAGAAGGTGGCACGCGTTTCTTCTCATTAAAATTTGAGACATTGCGTAAGTTGAGCGCAATATCGAATGCAGGAATGACCTTCATGTATACTTGAGACCGGTCTCGGAATAAGTATGGGATCGTGTTACGAAATCTGATATGGAAACGTCGAGGAAGGAAGTAAAGACGCGTGCTGGGGAATAATTGATCGCTATACTTGTATACTGTATGCATGCATGGTTGTTTCAGTTACATGGTATCTTCATGAAATTAACATACAATCCTCGCGAGTTTCCAGAACTGCGAAATGGAAGGAAGGAGTCGCAATTCTCGAAAAAGTGTGCGAAAAAAAGGCTCCGGTATACATCCGTGACGATTCATGGCGGAATTGGGCGATTGTTTATTGTGCTCGGTCACGGTTGAAGCACAGGTGGGGCGGAGGGGAAAAAGGAGGCTTTGTTCCTAAGCCCCTGGTTTTTTAAGGTACAACCGCAGCTTCGGCCAAATATCCGGCCGGGGCCACTCAGCCATGGTGCTAAGAAAACAAGGGGATCATGTCTGGATCCCAAAAGTGTGGAAACGGCCGCCATTTTTTCCCTGAAGACTATCTGGTTAGAGATGTTTACACGAATAAACACTGTATCTCTCATCTAGAGACAGTCACAAGGTTTCGTGGAACTGCATGGAGTACGAAATCAACAGCTGGTTGTCGTTAAAATTTCGCCATTTTGGAATCCGGACGAGTCATATATTGTCTTAGAAAAAAGATGTTGTTCATATATCACATTATTTTTAGGAAGTACATATAGTGGACTTAAACGTAAATGTTAGCGTATGTTCAAATGAATGTTTAGCGTTTTTAGTAATTCCACAGGAATCATAGAATTTCCGGATTTGTAGAGGTGCTTGGTGAAGAGAACGAAAACTTTCTTGTTGTTGATGTTCAATTCAATTCTTTACCCTGCAGTCAGTACACAGTACCATTTGGCAGGAGGGATCATTATACAAATTAAATCAGACTAAGCAGTCTGGTCATGATGAACCCCAACATCACAATTTAGTTAATTTCCCCATAATTACCGGGACTTTAAGACGAGGATGGGATGGGAAAACGGTCATGGCCGACTTAATATAGGAACTATCTCAGCATTCGCCTGGAGGAATTGTGGGAAACCATGAAAAACCACA